>VZSV01000224.1:965210-1044710 GCA_013398735.1 Nothocercus julius | reverse complement strand
AGAGAGAGAGAGAGAAACATGTGTTGTTAAATGTCTTTTTAAACACAGATTTAGAGAATGAAATTGAGGGTTATAAACTAGTAGCCAACAAAAGCAAGAAAGGCTGGAATGTTGGTAACCAATTGCAAGTGCACAATCCAAGCAAAACATCTTGAATTGCTGGTACTGTAATAAATTACAGTTTTCACTTTTGTATTCTGCAAGTGAAAACAGCACTAAGTCAAGCTTGAGGGAAGCAGAGCAAAGGATGACCTTTGCAGCTCACCCGCGCCGGTTACAAGGAGAGGAGCTGCAATGTAGGGAGTAAATAATGAAAAAACAGAGCCCATGGCTGTGTTAAGGGACAGATCCTTCTCCCATAAAACAGGGTTCCTGTGTTGCTGAAGAGTTAATTGTCAGGTAGCAATAGATGAAAGCCAAAGCAGGCTCTGAGATGGTCTGCTCTGGTGGCTGTTATCTCATTTACTTCCATGGATTAATTTTCCTCTCTTTAACTTTAATT
Organism: Nothocercus julius; assembly: GCA_013398735.1. Classification (NCBI taxonomy): domain Eukaryota; kingdom Metazoa; phylum Chordata; class Aves; order Tinamiformes; family Tinamidae; genus Nothocercus; species Nothocercus julius. The sequence goes on along the minus strand of VZSV01000224.1, from coordinate 1,044,208 downwards.
AGATAAAAGTCTAGGGGCAGGAGGTGGCCCTGGAGTGCTCAAAGGGCAAGAAGTGGTCAAGAGCTGGTTTCTCTCAAGCTTTGATTAGCCTATTTGATAAGTGATACTACGCACCCCGATTGGTTAATGAATGAGGGGTTCCCATGAGGGAAGTGACTGCGAAATTTAGCCTCCTCCACAAGGACAGTGAATATGTAAACTTCTGTCCTTCAGCTAGGTGTCTTCCATAGCTAAGAGTAAGGGTGATTTATATCCTATCTGGGTCCTGGAGTGTATCTACATTCATTGACTCCCTTGATCTTGACATCAGTCACTGGCTTTCAGAGCAAGGGAGAGCATAGGAGATAATGAAAGCTACATTAAAGAAGGACTCACCATTTATGTAAACGTTATTCTATCTTCAAAGGCAGAACTGTCTTTCAACAGAAAGGAGATTTATTTCCTACTTGAAAATATTGGGAAGAAAATGTTGTAATGTATTTAATACTGGATATCTAGCTCTAGTGCTGATTGCCACCTTTGGGGTTTGTATCTTCTGATTCGACTGTAATTGTATTAAAGCCGCATCACATTTCATTTATGCACCCTGGAGCAGATACATTAATCTTTTTTGCAAAGAGACATTATCCTTTCCTGGGGGTATTGTAAGAAAGAATGAAGAAGTGAACGGATAAAGAAATTCAGGTTGAAGTGTGTGGAGCCTAAGAGCAGAAGTGTGGAGGAGAGAAAAAAAAAAAAAAAAGAAAAAAAAAAAGGTACTTGGAAAGCTCATGCATAACTAACTTTTCTTTTACCTGTAAATCCATGGCAGTAGAAAATGGGACAAAAGCTCATGCATAACTATCTATTAAACATGGGACTTTTCTTTTACCTGTAAATCCATGGCAGTAGAAAATGGGACATTTCAATAAAACTAAAATGCACCTCACGAACGGTCCCCTGGTGAATATCACCTACATAATAAGATTTTCCCGGCTGGGTGCCAGCTTCTCCTTGGCCCTCAGATCGGGGGACAGATGCGGAGCACGCGGAGGCAGGGGGAGCCTGGTGGGAGGAGGCAGTAATCTTGCTCCTCTCAGCAGGTCACTCACCAGGCTGCCGGCATCAGGAACATCAATTAAAGCAGCATTTCCCAAAATACCGGGTGGAAAGGTGATTTGTACAGCTGAGAAACAGGACCACGTTGTCACCCATGGAAGGCTGTTAAAAAAAAAAAAAAAAAAAAAAAAAAGGGCACAAATTCTCTTGGTTAAACGTCTCTAATTTTGCTACAGAATAGCCTCCCTCAGAGAGGTTTACAAAATCATGAGGGTTTCAGGTAAAATGAAGGAAGGGCTGTAATGCACCGAATCCTGCAGTACTAGGAACTTCTGTTGAAATTAAGATACCAGTTTAAAACAGACAAAAGGGTTCTTCTTTGCAAAGCAAGTAGTAAAACTGTGGATTGGAGAGGTACCAGCAGGTCCAAAAGGGATTAGACAACTTCATTGACATAAGGTCACAAACAGATACTAAAGGAAATGAGCAAGGATATGTATCTAACATCTATAATGCAAAAACTGTGGTGGCTGGAGGAATACAAGGAGGGTGAATGTAGAAAGTAGTCATGCTCATGTACTCTCATTAAATGGCATCTCCTAGTGCCACAATCTGGGACAATATTGGGTGAGATGGACTGGTCTGACACAATAAGGTATATCTTTATGCTCTTATCTCCTTAAATCTAACTGGGCTGTGTCTAGTCCTTCAGACTCAGTCAAGCATGGATTCTTCTGTTAAATATATCTTTATTTTCTGCCTAGCTTCAGGGCGGGTCACACTTATGCTTTATTTCTCTTAAGCCATGAATTAATTCCCTGAAGTCAAGTAGTCAACAAAATAAGCCTTTTTTTTTTTCATCTTAACTGTCTCTCTCTCAAAAAGTTTCAAATCTGCCTTAAAATACAAAATGCAACAGTTATATTCCTGAGTAAAAGACTGTTGTTAAAGACAGTCTAAAGATGCAATAGTGTTGAAATTAGTTTATAAAATAGAGAATTCATAGTCCAGTATCATTTTATTAAATATGTCAAGAATTATGCAAGTCAGTAACACTGAATTAAGTTTAAAAAATCAGGGGCAAGTCTGTGTATTAACTAGTATGCTTTAGGGAGAAGATATGCAAAGAAAATCTTCAGTTGCTAGGTCTTATATGGAAAGTTTTGTAACTAGTAGTCATAACATTTACACTTTAAATGGAATATGATCCTCTGTCTGGAAGAACTGGTCATTAATATGTAACCTGCTGAGCTGGAATACTCCTGTTGTAATGAATAATTTCTTTGCAGTGAAAGAGCAAAAATACCTAGCAAGGAGAGAAGGGAGATACATTTTTCGTCCTCTTCATCTCACACTGAGGATTTTTTTTCCTATTCTGAACAAAGAAACATAGAATTTCACTGTCTGTGGGATGTGGATTTTAGCACCAGTATCTGAACAGTACTGAACAGGCACTGAACAGTAACTACGCCAATGAGAATTCCCCAGATTAAGTGGTCTATACAATCTTGATGTCCCTCTTCTACTGAGACTAAAGGAAATGGAAGGGCTGGCATCCTCCCAGGTTCAAGATGAAGTGGCATTAAATAAATCACCTAAAAAGAAAAACAGAAAAAAAATATATTCAAAGTATAGTCAATCCCTCGCCCCAAAAAAATATGAAAAAAAAATGAAAAAAATGTTCTTGAGATGCATCTTTCTGTGTGACAGCAGTTATCTACACTTGGCTTTAAGGTTTCAACTCTCCCACTCCCCACTCTTAAATAAACTGTAATTATTAGCAAATAAAAAAGAAAAAAAGAACTTACATTTATACCTGGGATTTCCTTAGGTTTGTGGTGTTGTATCTGAGAGAATAGAGAATCCAAGAGCAATTTATTGATGGATTTATTGGCTTCTCTTAAAAGAAATTAAAGAAATATGACTTCTTGTCTGTAGCTTTTGACGTACAAGACTACAATCTGTGCTGACAAACAACCTCTATATCAGATTATAAGATCTTAATTTAGTGACCAAAAATCCATAAAGCTATTCCCATATTACAGTCCCAAATTCCTCAGTGCAATTCAGGAAAATCCCTCTCATCAGCTATCTGAACATCTACTGCATCTAAGCAAATAGTTTAGCACAATATACCCACAAGGCTAAAACATTAGATGAGAATCACACATGTGCATAAAACCTGCTGCAAACAAAAACACTGCCTATAGAAAACTGCATTCATGCTTTGTCAGGGCATAGCATGTACTCATGGTGATAAATCATCTCTGCATGTCCACTCTTCCTCCCCCAGCTGCACAGTGACTAAATACCTCTACCAACCAAGTCTTTTAAGTTAAGTCAACCTTTTAAGAATTCCTCTTTCTTAATGCTCTAACATGCATGGATTCGCCAAATTAAATTACAATATATTTATCTGTTTGGGATCAGTACTGCTTCCTTCTCCTTGTGTTTACTTTCCTTCAGTAGCTGACATCAAAATGTTTTCTGGAATGCTGGCACTAAATAAGTTATGCTTAACTCAATATCTAATACAAATAGCCCCAGGGAAGCTTCAGCATCACAATCATAAAAGCTACAGTTTCTTTTAATAGTTTGCCACACTTTGCTGATATAGTATTTCTCTAATCACCAATCTTTACGTGCCTTCCTGACCTCGAAGCTCTCTGTCCAAATGACTTTGCGGTATCAAAGGCTTGTGTCATTGGAAGACTGAATGGCTTTCATTTTTCTCCCAGAAACTTCCGGTTCCTGGCATCTGTAAAGAATTATTCCAAGCAGTGTTTTGCTGCCTTGCGGCCAGTGCCCTGTAGTGGCCTGACTGATGGAAGTGACTTTTCCCAAAAAGGTTACTGTGGTCAGCAGTGGGCGGGTGTGCGGCTGGGGTGGAAGCAGCCCTGCTTTCTCAGCTGATCTGGTTCCACAGACATCGCTCTGCCGCAACAACTAATTGCTGTGCTTTTTTGGAAATCATCAAATAAATAGATTGCATGCCATTTTATAATGGAGCATTAAACAAAGCCCCTGCCAAACCAGCGCTGATTCAAAAGCCTAGGTATTCAGAGGTTATGTAAGTACTAATGTAAAGACCTTTAAAGAAGCAGTTCTTGAAGGAGAACCTGGGAGATGACTCAACAGAACTTTGCACAGCACAAACATCAAAGAAGTTGTGCAGGGATGTGCAGTGATACAGGCACATGGCAGTGGCACTTCAAGGAAATTTTTACATGATTGGAGGATCAAGCTCCCATTTAGGGAAAAAAAGTTCTCTGGCCATTTCTAAGCGATGAAAGAGCCAGTGACTGGATACATATACTCAGCTATGTGATCTGCATGATTTGTCTCCTCTAAAGTCTAATCCCTGTTCTTCAGCCCCTGCTTCACTTTCTCTCTCTTTGTCCTTTGTCTATTTTGCTTTAATTCCTCATATCATTTGATTCTCTATTTATTTTGATCTTTGTATAAATATATAACATGAAATGCAATTGGACCTATATAGGCAAATACTATGCTGAAACAAACTAAATGAAACTCAGTTTATTTTTATGGGCAAGGAAGACTTTCAAGTTTTTATCTTTCATTCTTTTTTTTTTTTTTTTTTTTTTTTTTTNTCAGCACCCTGTTAATTGGTCCCTGAATCACTTATTCTGAGAACTGAACAGATATTTCTTAATCTATCCAGTCTGTTGTTCATGATTTTTTTTTTTTTTTTTTTTTTTTTTTTCTCTCAGTATTTTTAGTGCTTTAGTACTGTTTTGGCTTCATGACTGCAGTCAAGAGTCTTTAGTGCTGAGCACTGAACCTCACATTGCAAAGGACAAACTCCTTGAAATCTCACCAGTTAGGACAGATAACGTCAGGAGGAGATAAGAGGACACAAAGGCTTAAAGAGGTTAAAAGACTGGTCCAAGCTCTTGCAGCTTATCATAACAGAAGAAAAAACAGGATTTCTGAATTTTAAGAGATGGGATTGACTCAACATTCCTCAGCAATGGCTTAGATACTTATATTACTTGAATTAAGTTTTAATTCAAGGGATGAATATTAAAACAAAACAACTTTAGAGATCTTAATCTTCCCAAAACAAGACAACTTAACCTAAGCCTCCCTCGGCGCTTTCAGACACTGCTGCAGCTATTTCTGCGGCATGGGTCTGTAACCTTTTTATAAGGGAAAAGGGGAGGATCCTTTGGCTACATCCCCCCTTGGGAGAGGACTGACACGAGAGCCAAAAAACCTTTCCACAACCAGAGAGAGCCCGTGATAGCCCCTGCCTAGGGTCTCTCTCTTCCTCCTTTCTCACTGATGTGTGAAGTTGGGCAAGACAACTCGCACCTTAGTGCATGCAGCAGTCACCCTAGGCTTGCTTTCTTACTCTGGAGAGAAAACTGGATGTTTCAAGGAATGGTTCATTCAATGCATTAGCTACAACATCTAGTCCACACTATTTTCCTCTCTTTTGTCTTGCTACCTCTGTTACAAGCGTAAAGATAAGGAGGTTCCTGTTATATGAATGGACCACTTGGCCTGATGTTGGTCCAAGAGGAACCTAGCCATTACCTTCTGCCTCAGAGACTACCCTTACATTTTTTGCTGAGATTTTCAATGGTACTAAAATCTCAACACCTTCAGACCTTGTCAGATGGCAGTTCCTCAGAAATATGCAGATTTTTTTCTGACACGTGAACTTGCAGTATGTGAACTTATAGTATGTTATTTCCAGTGTAATAAGATGAATTTTACTCTTAGCAGTCATTGCATAAGTAGCAAAATTTTGCTGATTGCAAAAGAAAATCTGGCCCTATTAGCTTGCATAACTTCACATAACACTTTTCATTCTGAACAAATACTTTGAATCTCCAGACTTTGCTATCATTACTACCAAAACATAGCCATGAAAGGAGGCTCAGAAACTGTTTATTCTCACACACACACACATGTACTACAGGTTAGGTAATGTAGCAGAGATGGATTCTTCCAGCTGAAATCATAATGAATCTAACTTTTCAAAACTTTTTTTTTTTTTAATTAAATTTCAGGACCCTGTCCTGGATGTATTCAAAATCAGAAGAGGCCTCAAGTTGATTAACAAGCTTATGGAACATTCACTAGAAATCTTATAATTTCATGACAAAAGGAAAAAAAACAACAACAACAACATAGTATAGCATGCATTCTATAAAACACATTGCATTACAAATGAAAGCATTCCTACAGGAATACTGTTGTACGATGGCAAAGGCCATTACAGCTTAAATCTAGGTTAAGAAAAAAAGGTTCTGGCCATTTCTGAGCCTTTACTAAGAACACTGTTGTAGCCTAAATTGATGCCACAACCCACACGAACAGAAATGAACAACAACCTTGCCTCATATTTCCAACCATAAAAGAAAAGAGGTCCGAATTCTCCACAGACTGACTAAAAATAAGCAAAAGAGGCCAGGTAGCAGCAGTCAAATTCTTCTGAATTAAATTGTATCCATGCGTATAGCACATTTCAAAGTCCAAATTCACCTATCCAAATGGCTCTTTGAACTTTTACGTTGAATACAGAAGTTATTACTAAAATTTTTACTAAAAGTCAACCATAATCTATTCTTTTTCCTTTTTAAGCATCACTATTACGCATTTAGTTGTTTAATTAGTTTTGTTAATTGTTTTTGTTAATTAGAACAGCAAAGAGAACCCCCAAGACCCACAGTCAAGATGGGAATTTCAAAAAGGAGGGAGGAAAGAAGCTGAGGAGGTCACTGTCTGCAAGTACACCTCTGGACAGTGTTAGCCCTCGGGATGGGTTCAGGACTAGATCTACTATGTCTTAGCATATATTAAAGACAACTGTGAGATAATCCCATGTTATTCCTGGGAAGAAACCATCAAGTACATCCTGTATTTTAGCACACTGAGAGAATGTATTTTGCTGGTTTGACAGGACCAAAACTTTCAGGTCTTCTGTCTGTGTTTGTGGCTTTGCCATGGGACCAAGATGTACTGATGACCCCACTCCTTTTGAAAATGTTTTCTGTGACCAATGACATTTGTAGGCATCTTCTAATGCATGGATGTAGTGTGTCAGCTTTTGGGAGCACTCCAGGATCAACCACCTCAGGGTGGTGCTGGTGGAGTTCTTGGGAATCCGAGTGGACCTGAAACGCCGCTGCGGGTCTATAGACTGCTTTGTGCATCAGACTTCTCCCTGGCTTTCTCCAAATATGTTTAATCCTTACTAGAGGTTACTAGAGGTAAAATGACCCGAAAGCTACAATCTCCTTTCTTGCTCTCACCCAGTCTGTCCAGAACTCTTTCGCCACTACCTTAAAGCTGTGGAGAATAATTGTTTTAAATTGTCACTTTCTGATACCTAATGGCTGTGATACCAGATAGATTCCATTGCTCTGACTTCTTTCTTCTATCCTTTCCCAAACCAAGCACAGACAAAACAACTTCTGACTGTATCTCTGCTACTATGTGTTGTAATAAGAAACACAAAAGGCCAGAGCACCACATTATTTCCAATCTAAAAACACCAATTGGAGTAATGCACATATTACTGATGCAATGACTAAAGGACAGATTTACAGTTTAGGATTTCAAATCCCAGTTCAGAGCTTGGTTTCCTCATGCATGAAATTCACCTGCTATGGAGAAGCATTATTTTCAGATTATTTTCACAATATCTTCTTAATAGTATTGAATGGTACAAGGGAAGTACAGACGTATGCATATGCAAAATGATTACAGAGGAAGAAAAAAGTCCTTGTGAAAAGCAGCAAGAAGAAAAGGCAAGAAGTGTAGCAGGTTATGTAAACACACATGTATTTTTAAAAGAAAAAATACATCCCATGTGACATTACATAATATATCTGAAGACAAAAAAAAAGAAAGCAATGAAGTTATTCCCACAAAAATATTTAAAAGTGAATAAATCAAATGGCATAAAACAAGCAAGCAAAGACCTGTTTTCAGCATGTTAGTAGCTACAGTTCTGTAATACAGGAAAAGAAAAAATATCCAAGCACTAAATGATTTCATTTATCACAGGTCCCAAATCTAGAGAATTTGGGGACAGCTATAATGTTATCTTGAGAGAACCCAGGGCCAATATAATTAGGAATAAAGAGGTAAGAAGCAAGGGGAATTGCCTGCATAACTTCACTTCGCAAAATCCTCCCATGGAAGGTGGCAGGTAGGAAATCTGCATAATAACAAACCTGTCACAAGACAAGGTCAACTAAATGGAACAATTAGAATTAGCATTTGGCTTTGGTTCTTAGGATTCCTGCCCTCCCCTCCCCAGTTTCCCTAGACGTAGTTTAAGTTATGGTATTGATTTTGTAGAATATTTTCCACTTCTTTTTTTCTTCTTCCTCTTCAGTTTTGCCTAGCTGCAAGAAGACAGTCTTTCCCTTCTTTGGGGACATTGCTCTAAGAAGGAGCGATAGAAATGCCAAATTGTCTTCTTGGATATCCCAGTGAAAAATCGCTCTCTTTAGCCTCTCCAGAATTATAGAAGTTTAAATAATACACTCTGGCCCCAAACCAAAGCTACACTGCATTATTAAATTTTAGTGGAGGAGGTGACTGTCTCAACAGACTGTTTTTCTTCTAAAAGCCCTCGGCTCTTACTGTATCCACACAGCTCTTGGGAGTTGAACAAATTGTAATTTGGTCGAACTACAAATAGTTTGATCTTGTTCAAAAAAAAAATTGCTGATTGCTGAAATAAGAATTATTCTATAAAATATATGGAACAGTTCTGAGTTTTATTTCGTTATATGTCAATTTTCCCATCCTTCAGCATGCTTTTCCAATGTTATTTCACAGAGAAGCCGAGCATCTGATAGGGAAAATATTTTTTAGAATTTTAAAAACAATTTAAAGTATTTGAAAATGTGTGTTTGCATGCATTTTAAAAATTGTAGAACTCTTACTACAAACCTGTTGGAGAAAGGCAGTCTGTTGAGGTTTTAATGACATGCAAGTAAACTGTGATCCCTGAAACCTTCAGAGGGAAGTAAGTCCAGCAATCCATCAGCTCATACCTCTGCTGTCAAACAGGTGACTGCAGAAAGGGGCAGTTTGTGCAGAACTGTGGTGCACGGTGGCAATACAGAACGCCTGGGGGAGTTTGGGCTTTAGATGCAATGACCAGTGGAGATGGCAGAGTTTGTAAAACCCTCTGTTACATCTGTTCTTTTTGCTCAGCATACAGGCTGTTGATACTCCCTGCTCTGACGGCATATATGGGAGAGGTGGTATCTGCAAAGGACTTCCCTATGTCATAATGATTTTATCCTTGAACACCTTGCTTGTTAGCATTCATGGACTGTTTATTAAACGACAGGGTTAGACAAGAATTTTTTGCTTATATTTTGGCCCAAGTAATTTCCATTTATTTCAAATGTGTGTTTGTACGTGCTTTAAGAACTTATGTAAGTCTTTCTATGAATATGGTAGAGAACAGGGATTCATTTATTAGAACAAATACTGAAAGGAAGTTCCATTTATTATAAGAAAATCCACAGACTTCAAGATTTACTCTAGGACTGAAGCAGAATCTACTGAAGCATGTAAAAAACGCAGCTCTTCAGCAGGAACTGCTGCATTTTTCCTGGATGTTATTTTTTCCCTCTGCATAAAGGCCAAACTAATGATACTTCACTGGAGGTAAGAGGGAGTAAGTCTACATAAAATAACACAATCATGAACTGCCAGTACTGTTACAGAGAGTGCAAACGTTTCCTAGAACAAAGAAATAGTTAGGACAGATGCTTTTCCATTAATTAGTTTTAGTCAACTGACAATTTAACTGAATGGCTGCTGGAAAGCTAATAAGATTAGCTGATTGTAACAAGTATATGCTAAAAAGGTTATATTGGCTATTTACTCAGTATATCAAAGTAAAAGAAGCAAACATTCACTGTACTGGGAGTTAGGCAAGAAACAGACATTTTCCCTGCACTTCTCTATATTCCTTTTTTGGAAAGCACCAAATAACTTCAGAAAAGCCTTGTGGTATTTCTAATAAGAGTAGTAAAGTAACCAGAGTCTTTTAAGAAGTTTAAAAAAAAAGTAAAAAGAAAAATGAGAAATAAACAAAAAACCCCACCACAACACACAGGATGTTCATGTATCTATTTTTTCCCCTCCACTGTACCCCCAGTTATTTATGTATTTTAAATTTCTGGGGGATCTGAGAAGGAGGAAAAGATTCAGACAGGAATGCAAGTTTTGAAGGAGGTGCTGCATTTACTTTGGATATATGCTGCATGCACCGCAGAGTCAGCATTTTACTAGAAGTGACAAAAGTCAAGTACCTGCCAATGTCAGGAATGGAGAAGGCAGAGTCTACAGGAGTGGGAATTATCAAATAAAACCAGCAGGTCAATACCTTTGGAATTTTCCTGTAGCAGGAAGTTCTCTAGTTCTTTAGGGTCCACCTCGCTCTCCCAGATGCCGGTTCCATTATTCTCGTCCTTGTAATCACTGTGTATTTCAACATAGTCACTGTCTGACTCATTTTCCTTCCTAAAGCCAGTACACATATCACCAGGAAGGCCCTTGTTAGGGGTCTTCAGAGGCTCACATTTTTGGAAGCTCCCTGTCCCACAGTGAACTTTCACTATCTCCCTTTCAGGCTACAGGCCAGCAACCTACTCACCTCCCAGGGCAATAGTAAGAGGTAGAGTCCTGACCCCACCATTATATCCTGCAACCAGAGGCAAGGGCTATGACCCCGGCCCTGACCTATGCATCTGATCACATAACCCAACACAGGGAATGTGTCTTCTCTCACATAACTTGACAGAGGAGCACACCCTTGTCATCCCATCATTAGTCTTTCCTCTTCCCTTCTACCTTGACCCACTATTAAAATGGCACCATTTTTGTATAATGCCTTCTTTTGTCTGAAACGTGCTCCTGCCCTAGAAGGAAAGGGTGGGGAAAAAAAGGGCAAGGAGCCCTGAAGTCTCAGTCTTTCTGCTCCAGGAACCAAGGGAGGAAACAAGGGTGATGATCACATCCTGAGCCATACCTTGGCAGCAGCCTTTCCACTGTCCTGGGGGAGGCAACGAAAGGCAGATGGCACGGTATTATTTTGTTGTATGCAAAAACCTGCTGCACGAGGCAACAGGTAATTTGTCGAGGACTATAGGCAATATTTTCTTGTGACTTTTATATCCTTGTTTGATGCCACATCCAAAAACTCAGTTGATAAGACTTGCTCTCTGTTTCACTGTTTTCCAGACAGTTATGCGTTCCTTGGATTACAGCAAAAGGAGACCCAATTCTATAGAAGTCCTGATCATTTGTGACCCATTACACCCAGATGCCTCATGGATAAATGTCTTATTGCTTCCTGTCCACTCTTGCTATAAACCCATCTTTTTTCCCTATCAGTCCGCCCTTGTCCATGCTTGTTATTTAACTTCCATAAAATGTTGATTCTGAATTAGTGGATGAGTATATACTTCAGATAGCACTCTTGAATTTTTTAAGTTTTAGAAAAAATGATTACCATTGAAATTTGTTGCTTTATACAGGGTTTTGTGAAAAATACTAGCAGTAGGGTTTCTTGGTTATCTCTTTTCTCCAAGTGACAGAACAATTTAAAAGAAGACCTCTCAAAACACTTGTTTTTAGAGATGTCTCAAGACTAGTGTCTTTTAGGTTACACTCCTGCATTTCCACATTCACACACAAATATTTTCAGACCTCAAAGCTCCATTTGCTCAGTTCTTGAAGGCAATCTGTTGCGCATTTTTTTGAGGACAACGTGCAAAACTGCTGCTTTCTTTGAGCTACTGTTCGCGGAACTCCTGGGTTAAAAGATCTCCTTCTGCTTACCTAGATCCCATTTTGTCCCAGACACTCCTTGTTTCGGAATTTATTACCTTCTTTGGTTTTCTTCCCCTTACACGGATAACCAAGGTCAATTCTATTAGCATTTTCATGAGGTCTGTGGTTTCTGGAGCACTGCCTTTCTGTTCTGTAAGAATTTTCTGGTTGCTCAGGATTTCTGGTTGAAGCAGATTTTTCATGATGAGGTTTTGGTCACAGACTGTCATCCCAGGTGCCCAGCAAACAAAGCAGGACTGACCTTTGTTTACTGCAAGTAGAGGCTGTTTTTTAGGACACCAGTGGTGGCTTTGGTAGCCCATGTATGTGTTCAGTTAGCATAGTAACTGGGGAAGAGGAAGGGCAAGAAGACCTATGGCCGAGGAGGGAGAAAAAAAAAAGGGGGGGCACCAAGTTTTCTGCTTCTGCATTGCTTCAAGAGTCTTAAAGAGGCAGAAAGAGAATGATTTCTAAAATAAGCCACTAGAAAAATCAAGGTAGCAGAGCAAGCAACAGAAATAGCCTTCAGAGGAAGGAGCTTAGAAGCTTAGAGAAGTGCTTAGAAGGGTGCAGTTCCTCTTCCTGGAAAGATTTTGTTTTCAACCTCACTCAACATGAGGCAAAGCATCCTGCAGCAGATACATATCTTTCTTCTTCAGTAAAACATGGTCTTTTATGCAATTTTCAGAAAACAATGTGAAAGTTCTAGAAGAAAAGTAACTAGAGAAAAGACCCCAAAGAAAGGCCTCAAGAAAAAAAAAGAAGTACAATTTTTAAGGCAAATTGTTGTTTTTCTCTTGTAAGATCACTGAAGATTTTTAGGGAAGGCATAAATAGGTAATATATGAATAATAATAGATGTTATGTTACATTATATATATTACACATTAGAGGTACATCAAACCCTGGATGCAGATATATGTTAGTCTGCTAGATGTTAAGCTCACTGTTAGGAAAAGTAAACTGTGATTTGCTTAAGAGAATGTTTTATCACCATAGAAAAAGAGTAAGAGCATAAATATTGAAGAGAATCATTAGAATTGTAGTACATTCCATAGTAACTAAAAACCTCAGATTGTCTTAACAGTGATCAAGCTAAATATCAACATAACCAAAAACAACAAAAAGCAAACAGACTATTAGAAAAGGCCAGAGAAATAGTTGAGTCACAGATTTTTTTTCTATGCAAGACAATAACTCAAAGGACCAATAACTCATAGAAAATCCCACTATTCTTTGTCACCCAATACAGACTCAGATGGATACGTTTGCACATTACCAGATACCAGTTCACAAAGCCCTTAGAAATAACTAGTTTTCAGTAAAATCCTCAGAACATACAAGTCATCAAGCACTAAAATGTAAGAACAACATTTTTAGACAAAAGGAACATTCTCACCAACCCAAACTGACTCCAGCTCCTGCTAAACAACAACCCTCACAGTAACACTAAGAGAATAACAAATATTGACCTCCCATACCTCTAAAAGAGTCATCTTCTTTTCAGATAGTGATTCTAAGACCCTCCTCAAAATAATTACTGAAAGACCTGAACCAATTCCTAAGGAAAAGGATGAGTGACTCTCAACTGGGGTTAGTAGATGAGATTCTGATTGCCTGCCTCTACTAATGAACTAATCTCAAGCACCTGGAAGTAGCAGACTCCATGCAGGGCATGCGGAGCTCAGGTTACCAAAGAAATGCTCCAAATATATTCACACAAATCACGCAATCACTAACCCTGCAGATGTGCAAATACTGCCTTTGTCATACTGCTGGAGAGATGGACATGTGTTTGCAGTGCTGCTGCACATAAAACCCAAGGATGAATTCATTGTGTTGTTTTAATCTCTTCCAGAGACCAGGTGGGCATTTGGAAGCCAGATAAGTGTGATGGTTATCCACATTACTCTTTGCATTAATCCATTTGTCTGCATGAGAGAGAGTATCTCAGACATTCAGGGTGTAAATATCTAGGTGGCTGGAAAAAATATGTCATGGATGCCTGTTGTCTTTAAAATGAAAACTTATCAGAAGTTTAAACTAGAATGTTGAACAAGGCCAAACTTTGGTGATGTTTGGAGCTTTAAAATTGTTTGTAAAAGGTCTGGAAATTGCTAGAGGAAGTAAATCAGCGCCAGTCTAACCCCAGTGAGACAAACTACTGCAGTTTTAAGAAGTTTTAGAAGATTTTTACTGGTAAACTGTTCTCTGTGACCTCAGATATTAAGTCAGGTGTCATTCAGCTTCCAACCTTACACATATTTCTTCTCTGGACAGATTATGCTGGTAAGCGTAAGTCAAGTTCTGTGTATGTGTCTGATTTCATTTGCGGGGAAGAACCATATAAAGAAAACACACTTTAGAAGGAAAATACAGAGGAACAGGAACAAGCTCTCTTCTTGGTCTTTGACAAATTACTAAATAACCTAACTGTCTGGCTCTTGGTGAAATTCATGAAGTTGAGCAAGTAACGTTAAAAAAATATATATTATCCCAATTTATTTATATGCTTTTGTATAGGAACACAGAAGAGGCAGACAAAAATATCTAGTCTTTTTATGTGCTTGTAAGATATAAGAACATCTTTCTTCCTGAACATAATTCTTTATAAATTATTTACTACATTTAATAGTGTACCACATTTTGCACTGTCTTCTTCAAGACACCAGAAAAGATCAAATAAAGTCACTTATATTGACTCTTTTGTATCAGAGACTTGAATAGAGTAAAGTTTAAATATTAATTGAACGACAACCAGCTTATGGTTTCACTAAAGTTTATGGACACATGAAAACAAGTGAAGTTTGGTTTGGAAAGTAAAAAAATGCAGAAGAGAGATCTCTAACAGCTCTGTGCTCACAGTCAAACACCATCAAGGAAAGTCCAAACAGGAACATTTGCACATGCTGCAAATCCCCTCAAACCTCACTGACAGCCAAATTTCCAAACAGATTTCCTTAAGAATATTTAATTAATACTATTTAACACAGACTGCCAAAGCACACTGAGACAAGATACATTGTCTTGAAGAGCATTCAATCCGTAACAATCCCCTTTGTCTTCTACATTCTAGTAATTAGTTGAAAAGTGGGCTCAATTAATTAGCATTAGTACAAACACTAAAAACCAATAGCAGAAGTCTCTTGGACAGAAGAACTATGCAGATACTATCTATTTAAATAATTCAACCATTAGTGCAACCTATGAGACTGAGGAAAGCAGCAGGAATAATGACTGCTCTGCTGATTTAATAGGCGAGTCAAGCTCTGTGTGACGAAGGAAATCTCCCGCAGGTAGGAGATTCATCCAAATCACTTAGCTAGCCCCATTGCTTTGGAAGAGTGGTTAGGAGCTGGTGACACTGCTGTTGTTGCTGTGTGACCATACAATGTACAGAGCAATGGTGCCACAGAGAGCAAAATACCTCTTGGGGCTTTGCTCTCGAGCACTAAGATGGGGAAAACAAATACTGTATGCTCACAAAGGGATTTTTTTTTAACTTTGCTCTCCATGGGCAGAATATCACACATGATAATATGCATCCATAATCAATTCTTCACATCTCCTCTCCACTCACATGCATCTGCAACAAAGATTAGGAGAGGTGTGTACACCTAGGTGCTCAACAAATGCCCCACTGATAATTTACTGCAATTAAAACCATCAGCGAAACAAAATAAAAGCAGTAAGGCACTGAGGCAGTTTAGGAAGGAATCCTATTTTATGTTATGTTCATAAGGAAGGGGTTACAGAGACCTTCTCAGATACCTCCACATAATTCCTGGCATACATAATAGCTTCCTGTCAGCATACATCAACCAAAAATAATACTAAAAAAATAAAGGGGTACTGTATTGAAGAAAGGGAAGCAGTTCATGACCCCAAACCATTTCTTGTAAAACCTATTTTTGTTTACTTATATATATTTTTTCTATATTTAGTGACTTATGACAAGATCCCAGGTGATTTACCCTTCCCATGACCCCTGGTCTTTTCACTGAAGAGGAGGTATTAACGTGGATTTTGAGGTTGCCTTCTGAAGCATTTTTTCCTGTTTTAGCTGTTACTGATGAGAACACGTTTTCATGGAAGCAGCTTTTTTTGTTTGTTTTTAGTATGGGGGATAGAAATTCCCACTTCCCACAGACTCTGTGCTCATTCTGCAACTTGTGAGAGTCTGGGGTTCAACCCAACTTCTCCCACCTGCCTTCCAACACAGTGTGAGCTCTGCTTCACCTCTCTGCTTCCCCTCATCGGGCTAGTCAGGCCCTCAGCAGCCTAACCTGCTGTCTTGAGTAGGACCATATGGTGCTACTAAATGTTATTGGGTTCAAGAAATTAAAAAATCTACACATGCCTGAATACCTACCAAGTCCTGGTAAAGATAAATGAAGTTTGTAGTTCAAAGATGGAAGTCTGAATTTCAACCGAATGTAGGGTGTGAACAGGTTAGAAAATACATTTGCATTCACATTCTGTTTTGGTTCTAGATCTATATGTACAAAATATTAAAAAAAATGGGAATGGGGAGGGTGGGGAAAGAACCATGAGAATCAGTCCTACCCTGGGGAGTGAATGAATGCCAAAACTATGGATTTCAGTAGGGCCAGAGTTTCAGCATTTTTCATGTCAGCAAAATCGTCATGTGTTGACAAACAAAATAGAGGATAAAATCTGCCTTTTCACTCTGCCTTGATCTTTTTCACACCTGTCTACTTTTTGCTAAAGTGTTTGGCACTGCCTACTGCCAGCAGCAGCTGTGACGAAAAAAAATGCTCCCTAAGTAGGATCTCAAGTAACCATTCCTGAATTTCTAAATGACCTGTAACAACTTACATGCAAAATGTTCCTGTTTTCCAGGCAGCTCAAGGAAGACTCCGGTGAGTCTTGCGTAGAAATTTGTCTCCTAATTTGTTCAGCAAATTAGGTACTGAGTTATAAGGACACTGCTCTTAGCCTTTAGTATTACAGGATTTTTTTTTTTTTTAATTCATTTATCTGTGTGCCATGATGATGCACATTATATCATATTCTGTATTCAGAAAAAAACTTTAGTCTTTTATAAACGTCTGTGTGCGAAGCTGTCTCTTCCTCTGTCAGGAGAACTGACAGGTTGCCTGCCATCACCTACTCTCTGGAAAAATCAGCAGCCCACACTGTCAGTGTGAAAACATCTGTTGAATGGATTTATTGACTAGGTCTTAGGTGCATTTTTTTTTTCACACTGTTTATTACAGCCCTGACCTAATGAACTTAATTTGTTGACATGTTTCCCTCAGTGTCTTACTTGATCCCTTCTCACGTTTCTTTCTACTGTGCTGTTTTCTTGGCAACAGCAGTTCCTGGCCCATCGGCGTGTCCACCAGTTGCAAATCTACCAGGCTCAGATGGCTACAGTTGGCATGGCAGGATTAGATAAACATCGGCCTGTTTCCAGGACCCCGTCTTCCCCCGCTGATTCCACATTACCTCACCCAGCAATGGACCAGCCCAGCCAACATGTCTACACGACTGGTAGGATTCCCTGAAGACTGCTTTTAATAGGCAGGGCAAATGTGTTTGTTCATGTAGGATCAACTGATTTAAATGCCTTGAATACCTCCTGCAGTAATACATTCATTTTTAGCCTCACTGGTCCCTGGTTTTATGACGCTGTGCTGGCATCAAGTCAGCCAGTGCAGCTGATAAATCACAGGGTTAATATTCACACAGCCATAAATTATTATCGCTGACTGGCTCTGGCAGTATAGCAACAGGTGCATTTTTGCTGCCTTTAAGTCATTTATAGCTTGTTCTTTCATTTCCCTATCCTCTGGCTCTTTTCTCTATGTTCTTGTTGCCTGTTTTGTAAGGAGACCACCAATAAGCTGAAGAAAGACCACCAGTAAGCAGTGAAGCCGCGGTATAATCCTGTATCCTTTAGGCAGTGGCTGAGGAAGGCACGGTGCAGTGCTGTAGCTGTCCCCAGGCTGTGGGTACATTTACTGACCAGCCGGTGACACTGGTTGCCCAGTCTGCAGGTCCAACACAACACACAGACACTGCACTCATGAGGGAGCCTTTCCTTTTTCCTCAGAGAAATTTCTCATCTTTGAGAAATTTCTCATCTTTGACCTCACTCTAGGAATTAATAAAACTATTTCTTTTCCTGTTTGCTTCTATAATCACTGAAGCTAGGTGCACTGAAAATAGATCTATTTTTGATTGTATGAGGTTATCATCTTTGGTAGAATAATGCTCAGAGACCTTGAAATAGAGCTTCTGTGAATAATATAAGATATATGTATGATTAAGGTATTATTTTTGCCTGTTTTTTTTCTATGTTTGGACAATGCTCTATCATCTTTTGATCAGTTAGTGGGCAGAACTACAGGACACAGACCCATTTTTTATTTATTCCTCTTCAGCCTTTCCAACATCCTGTGATATGAAAGCCTCGAGCAAAGTGGTCTCATCTCCAGACTGACCTGTTCTGAGAGTCAGGCAGGAGGCCTCTGGGTGTACCTTCCACCCTGAATTATTCTGTGATTCTATCCTTTACTTCCTTAAAAGAGCACGAAATGCAGCCAGCCCTTACCCACAAGAGTTGCTACGTTAACCAACATTTGAAAAAAAATGGAATGAAGGATTTGGGTGGGGAGGAAGAAAAAAATCTAGTAGAGCACAAAGTGAGGCCAAGTTGAGGCCTTGTAACTTACTGTGTAAAAGAAAAAAAAAAAAAACTTCCCTGTCTTAAATTATTCCTTATTGTTATTTTTTTTCTATTTAAAGACAATATATTCTTGGAGGAGAAAAAAAGCAGAGGAAAATTGTTGTCACAGAATATTATACCAGGATCAAAATGAACCTTTATTTTTGCAAATATTGAGAAAAAAATGTTCTCAGCCAGATATCTGAAGGGAAGCATAATGACGATGACTGTGAGAGAGCTAGGCAGTATACGTTGAACACAATGAGTTAAAGATGGAAAAGAATATATGATATTCTTGATGTTCATTTGGAAGATTTACAGAAGATTTGTGATTATTTAGTTTAGATTTTTGTTCTGAGTAATTTATTAGATTCTCTCTCCTTGGCTTTTTTTTTTTTCAAAAAAACAATTTTAGCATTTTTTTAGCAGTGCTTTTTCAGCAACGTTGACATTTCTTCAAAGCAGGGTTCTAGCCAATGATTTTAGGTCTCTCTCTTCTCTCTTCAAAACAATATTAAAAGAAGATGACCCAAATAAACTATTTTGGAATAGAATGAATATTAGAGAGTCCCCTCTAGGAAGACCTTGCTTTTTCTGACTCAATACAAATTCAATTTCTTTTGTCTTGTGTCCTCTATCATTACATGATTCAGTAGTGTCACCATTCCAGACTGTCATCGGAGCCACATTCTGACCTCAGTGATATTGGTGTAAATCCAGAATAAATCCACCAGTCTCAATGGAGCTGCTCAGATTTACACAAGGCATCTAACAGCAGAATCTGGCTGTAGGCATTTGTTCTGGAGCAACAGAGTAACCATCTTTTATCAATATTTCACAGCAGTCTGCAATTGAAAACAGTTGTCTTCCTCTCTCCTTCTCTCTCTCCTTTTTTTTTTTTTTTTTTTTGGTGGGGATGGGGAGATTATTGGCTCAATCCTGCTAGGGAAATCCTACAGGCTATTTTTAGCTTGAAGTTCTACTGCTGCATTGTGGTATTGTACCAAGCACATGTGCTGTGGGACGAACAGTCCCACGTTTGAATTGCTTGCACATCCTAAATCAATTTAGATGGCTGCAGTAAATGAAAACGTATATTTCAGACTTTTCTTAAATCAATTAATCCTGTTTAGAAATAAATTTTACACTCACTGGTGTGAATACCTTACTACTTAAAGGTTTGGAGTGGATGTCATACATTACTGACCTAACCCGATTAACATGATTTTTGATTTGGACAAAATAATTCACATGCTATAAGATTACACTTTCAGTTATATTGTCTTTTGGAAAATACACTGGCGATTTAATGCTGCCACCACGGAGAAAGGATGTTTATCCCTGTGTCAGCCAGAGGAGGCATCCTGAATACATAGTTTCAGCATTGTATTTCAAAACAATTGTTTAATTGCAATCCTGATATAGCTTACCAAAAAGTGCGGTTCTTACCCAACATCTTGATTCTGTATAAAAGCAACATAGTAAAGCATTTAGATTTAATTTCTTCTAACTGAACATTGGATTATGCAAATCTAACCTTGCAGGGAGCCTTCATAATTAGGATAAAATGCTGGTTGAAATAGTGGCAGGCAGGAGATACTTTGAACTACTTTTGTCAGCATTTAACAAACACTTTCGTTGCAATGCATTGGATATCAGTGCTTAAGTCCTCGTTGAAAAGCTTGATGCATGCCTGTACATTTAGCATCTGAAGACGCTGGAAAATCCAGTCTCTTACCTTCTCTCGTGGGCGGAGGAACATGTTTCTTATCCAACTGCAAACAACCACTGGCAAATTGTACAATCAAAATTTGCAATAGAATTTAGAAGTTAAAACTATAGGTGCCAAGAAAAGGAAAGCAAGATATGTGAGTGTGCACCATTTTACATGCACACTTACTATTTCATATAATTTGTAAGACCTGATGATAGAGCAGCAAAGCTTATAAACTGCACAATGTGAATAACTGCAGAGAAAGGAAATTATTAACTGCTTTGGCAATGCCAGCAGAGATTTTAAGCTGTATTAGTTTATTAGCTCCAGATTTTCACTGGTTCATTTTTTTTTTCCTTTGAAAGAAAACAAACCAAGAAAGTAAGTTTGAGAATTTATTGTTAACGCACTATCCAGTTTGCTAGATAATAATTCAGCATAGACTTAGTAAGCTGCACCAAGATATTATTTTTGTGTTCTCCTTATGATAAACATAATTGTCATATTATCATTTTGGCTTAAATAAGAAGATCCCAGAGGATCAGATCTAAAGTAGATGAGCTAAGTAATATGGCAGCATAAATATTTCTAGAGCAGCATAATTTTAAATTTCTGGCTTCTAAGTGAATTAGCTCAGAAACTTAACTTTGCATTACCCACAATGTAAACAGACTCATATTGTACAGAGTTCTTAAACACATTATTAAGTTCAATACTTGTTCAAGCACTTTGCTGAATAAGGGCAGTATTGAGCACGTTGTTGAATCTGGACTTTAATTTTGTATTTTTTTCACTGGCTGACTTTTCAGTAGCAGGCTAAGACAATTTTCCCAGAACTGTGCTGGCATCCTCAGTAGTGGTGGCACATAAGAAAGAGGTTATGAGCGCCAAGTTTTGTAGCTTAGATAAATTATTAATTTGAGTCCTTTTCAGCTGTAAGGGGAAGACAAAAATCCAAATTTTTCCCAAATGAAAATCATTCACAGTGGTAAGGAAAATATTTTTTCATTTCAGATATTTCTGAGGAAAATGCAAACAATGATTAAAGTAAATTAAATTGTTTTTCAGTGACTCAGACTTGGTTTGAAAGCCTTGAAAATTGAAGGTTAGTTTAGCTCTAAGCCTCCTGGCTAGAATCCTCTTTCTCCTACAACATACAGTTGCATAGAAATGTGATATTGAAAACTGTTCCCTATAAAGTCGCTCTGTCCTCACAGAAATGCACACACACACACACACACACACGAAAAAAAAGGAACCTTGCATTGCTATGTAACTACAGGATATGGTCCTAATTCCCTACTGTGTGGAACTTTTTTCTAATGAAAAGAAAGGGCTCCGGCTGCCATGGCTGCAACTCTCTGAAATGTATTTATGATATGCTTTAAGATCTGGAATTAATACAATATTAGTTAATCAACAGAAATGCAGAATGATATTAAAAAGGAGGGGGTTCTAAATTATTGCTGCATACACCAAAATGAAAAATATTACCTTTTCTTGTTATAGGCAGGATGATTACAGTTTCACTATCCACAAGAAAAAGAAAAAAATTAATTATTCAGTAATTTGATTCATTTTTTACTAGTCATAAAATCTATTACAAGAGACTACCCATTGTCCTTTTCTGTACAGTTAATTGTGTCTGTTAATATGATTTGTGGGATTCATTTTTACCTCCTGGATGAGATAAAATTCATCTCTTCAGTCTAAATTTGGAGTCTCCCAGAATTAAAGGGAATTAAGATCCAGAATTTTGAACTTCTACGTACAGACAAGTAAAATCCATTTGCTCTGCAATATGCATGTCACTGTATAACTTGTATTTGTTTTATTTACTGTTTCTTATTGTACTGTCTTTGCGCTGAAGGTGTTGTGTATGACAGTCTGATGCTGAAGCACCAGTGTATGTGTGGCAACTATACTAATCACCCTGAACATGCTGGAAGGATACAAAGCATCTGGTCAAGGCTGCAAGAAACGGGGTTGCTAAACAAATGTGAGGTAATTAAAAAAAAAAAAGACCAGTTAATTTTCTTGTTTAAGTAAAGGGCAAATTTATTAACTTCTAAATCTATCTTCCTTCTGTAGTCATACTTATTTGTCTTAGGGATTATTTGGAATTAACTGATGATATTTTAAAAAATGAATTTTAGGAAAGCACACTTCTCAATCAGAAAACAAAGAATTTATACAATGAAAGTCATTTATCTACAAACATCAAGACATAAAATCCAGACATAACATCTTCACCTTGATATAGGATGGTACACAAGCAGCAGCAAATGAGACATACAAGTCCTTCCGATAACATAGTTGTTAATTTCTCCAAAGAGCTAAGATTTTACTTTTTTAATGGCATAGAACACTTTTTTTTCTTTTTAAATGTATTTCCTATCACTCCATAAACACATTGCGTCTTGTCTTGTTTCAGGCTATTAAGCTTGTTTTCTTGAGCATTTTCATTTCTCAGGAGTAAAATGTGTATTGAAATCAGGAAAAAAATAAATTTTAGCCTAGATAATATCAAAGCAACTCTCTTCTGTTTCTGCTTTAATTCAAAAAGCTGTAGACTAAAGCATTATACCTGAATCGAAAATGAGCTCCCACGTTCATTCTCAGGCCATTGGTTTCTGAAAAAGAAATCTTTAGCTACTACTTGCTGCTTCCCGTGAGTCGTGCAGCACTGTCATGTTCTGCAAAAGCACGTGGCAATTGAGGGAGCTTATTGCACTCCAGCACAAGTTTGGAAAAAGCTCAGTGCAAGCTGCTGTTGAGGAAAATACATTTCCTTACATTTTGCAGGATCCCACAAGCTGTCTGGGCCCATATACTCATTTTCTTATTTGTTTTTCTTTATATATTTAGTTTTCTTTTTTTTTTATATATATATAGATCCAAGGTAACTTATACAATAGCTTCTTTTCTGGGGGGAGTTAGTGACTCTCTGCAAAGATTTGCTGCAGTGTAAGGAGCCAAGCACACCGGGCTTTGAGATGTTTATTGTGAGCACTGTAAATGGATTTGTTGTATACGCTCCTCTAACTAGATGGCAGCACTCTAACAGGCTAATGTTTTTTTAGTCCAGATATTTTTTTCAGTCTTAAAGCAGACTTTCTTCCAGTAAGGTCCTTAGGCTGTGCATCACATGAGTGGTCTGAGTGAGGGGATAACACATCTAGTGAGTACGTTAAAGTTGAACATGCAGTTGAGTGTTTTACTAAAAGGAGGCCAACTTGACTTGTAGACACAGGACCTGTAATATACAGAAAAGAAAAAGAGAGAAAATCAATGAAATGCAGTGTGCTACAGTGTTTGTTTGTTTGTTTGTTTTCTTTTTTTTTCAATAATAAACAAATATTGCTGAAGAGTAAAGGAAATGGAATCTGAAAAAGGTTTCAGCTGGTAAAATTGTATAGGTTGGTTCTGAGGTACATGCAGTCCGATAGTTTCCTGGAAGATTTAAAGTTTCCTCTTACATTTCTACAATTTCATAAATTGAAATACAGCTTATTAGGTCCTACAAACTCCAGTGAGTAGGCAGAAAGGAAGTAAATCAAACGGCATGCAATTAATTTTAACTTCTGTTGTCTGTTTTAAAATGAGGTTGGAATGTGAAAATAGCTACCGAATTGAAAACAGTGATGATAAAATTTTGAGGTACTACTTCAGTGTGAGTAGGATACATAGATCTGGTACATATTTTCATACATAGCTAAAAAAAAGATTACATTTGGTGATCTAATCTGTCTCTTGCTCCACTGAACTCTTTTAATCACTTGCTTGATACTATTCATATCTTGAAATAATCTTGCTTTTCAAAAATAAAGCTGAATTGATTTGCTTCACTGATGCTTGGATTCTTTGGAGAAATTATTCAGCCAAGTCTTGGGTCTCTAAAGAAGTTATTGTATTAATCAAGACTATCAGTAAACTGCACTGCAGAACATATGATGCTACGGATGCAGAGCCAGAGCATCGCAAGTTCTTTCACTGACTTCTGAATGCACATTAGTATTTCTTCATGTAATTTCTTACTATAATTTCCCCAACTTTCTGTCTGAAGGAGTGAGGAAAGATCTGCTGGTCAGGTTTTGGCACGTTCATTGCCTCATTCAGGAACATCAACAGGCAACAGTCATTTAGGAAACTACTGTCACTGCAACCCGCCATGAAGTTTTTCATTAAAAAGTAGTACCAGACTAGTCTGTGCAGCAGAAGTCAGCACTAGCTGGCAAGCCCTACTGTCAACAATGCAAGTGTGTTAGCAAAGGTCTCAGCTGGCATTATTGGCCTGGGGATTGCCTAGGAAGCAGGTGAATTAGCCAGGCCGTAGCCTTACTCTTCAGCCGATGAGGCCTTTTCCGTACCAAGCTAGGACAGTCAGAGTTGTCTCTGACCTCTTTGCCTTCCACTGTGTGTCAGCAGGGCTCTCTCCATTTTCTTACTCTGTCAAGAAACCTTCATGGAAATGAGCAATCAGTGTCTATACAAACTTTGTTATCTCCATCGAGGAGTAAGACCTGGTTCTTAAAGCTTGTGTTGTGGATTAACCTTCTCACACCGTAAGATGGGAGGAGAGTGCCCATGTGTATGAAGAGCCAGGCACCATCACCAGGCACACAAGGGCTGCCTTGTGTTAATTGCAGTGAGCTCTGTGTCCTCTCACAGCCCCCATCTGTAGCATGATATTTAAAATATAACTTGGTAAAATCATAACACTGACTGGGGTAGTCAAAGCTGTGTCTTCCCTACAAAACTAAATGTGCCTGGGACTGTTCTCCACTGATGAGGCCAATTGGCATGGAAAGTCCCATGTTCATACTATCAGGAATTCTCCTTGGCCCATGCCGGCAACCAAACCACGTCTGGGAGCCGTTTGGGAGAGCACTAGTTGCTCCTCAGCCAAAACGGTGTGAAGGACCACTTTAGCAATTTAATAGTACAGATGATTGTGTTCCTCTGCCTGGGAATGTTTCCTGGCACTGCTCAATTTACTGCTGCAGACGCAGCCAAAAGAACTTGCTTCTCCAGACTCTATTTTGTCTTTCTGTCCATAGGTATTTGAGCTCTAGAGTTATTCAAACAAGAATTTGCAAGGGTTTTGCTAAATCAAAAAAATAGTTCTGTATTTTTCTTTTTAATTCCATCACTATTCTAAATGGATGGAGCACTTCCCTTATCAGGTTCATGAGGTACAGGATAAATAAAAACATCCTGAGAATCTTGAGAATTATCTTAGTGAGTTTTATGAAGTTGCTAAAGACTGAGCCTAGGGCAAGAACATGCAGTTATTTTCCTCCTAGTGTTTTTTTTTTTGTTTCTTTGTTTTTTGTTTCATTTTTTTCTTGAATTGTGTTGGTATATATATTATATATATATAATATATATATATACCATATATATATACATATATATATGTTAGGTAAAAATTAATTATTATAATACTTTTTCATTAGGTTAACTGCTTTGCTTCTATTTTTTGAAGTGCCTGTTTTGCATTTGGTAAAGGCTGATGAATGTAAAACAGTCAAATGTCAAAGGGTGACACCAGAAGAAGGCAACTAAAAGATGCAAAGATTGGCATGAAAACATCTCTTGTATGTTTTTCAACTCGCTGTTAGTAAAGAGCAATGCATAGTTGCCCTACCTTTGGGACAAGCGAAGAACTGAATTATGTTTTGGTAGTGGTGTCTGCTTTCTACTTGTTCTGTGGAGTATTTGCAGTCCTCCTGTGGGGCCATAATTTATGCCCGCATGACTGACATCAAGCTATACTGGTCACCAGAGTTTTAGAAAGGAAAAGAAGAGGGTATATGGTGGTCCTACTTACTGCCTCTACCTCTGTTTCCCATAGGGATGGTGGCCCAGCAACATTTTCTTTTTCAATATGGAATTTGATCCAAATTTTCATTGTTTTCTGGATTAGGGAGACACTTTGCAGCTTCTGCTGTCTGCATCTCATGGACTGAAGGGCTCAGAACAGAAGAATCTAAAATTCAAAACCCCTTGAATTGGCCACATTTCGTGGACTGAAGTAAATAAAAGAAATTCCACACTCTGAATTTTAGATTACCACAAAACAAGTGAAGAGGGAACATAGAGTCTGTGAAGACACTTAAAAGCAAAAAAAAAAACCTTTTGCTGTTGAACCTACTCAGATACTGTAAAATATTTCTGTGTGTGTGTGTGTGTGTGCATGAATGTTACTGATGCCTGCAGTTTGCACACATGCAAGATGTGAGATAGGAATTGGCCAAAAGATTTATATTATCTATGACTATTTAAAAAAAATCAGTATATGGTTAAACAACAATGAGAAATCTCAGAAAGGCAAGAAAGACTCAGAAGACTTTGTTTACAAAACAGATAGCAAAAGGAAGTTTCAGAGATGCTATAGCCATACAAATAGTTGCAGTAATAGGAATAGACACCTTATACTGAGAGACCTGAATGAGAAATACTGCTTAGGCTCTATCAGCTATTCTTAGTTTAACTGAGGAACATGGGCAATGTCCCTTTTCTCAATCACTGACTGCAAGAATTTGTTCTGCTGGAAGTATAACCAAATCTTTCTGTTCACAGAGGTTATCTGTATTACATTTTAAGGGTCTTTTTTAATCAGGAGACCAGATTAGACAGTCCTTTCCGACCTTAAATTCTAAGAAAGGGGAAAGTATTTTCCTGTTGTGGAGAGAACTTTCTAATTCTAGGATGGTTTTTGAAGAAATCAGATGTAGTATTTTGCTCTCCTGAGATGTCCCAGCTGATGAGAGAACAGCATGTGTGAGGGGAAAAAATAAACAAAAATGCTCATGTATATCAGAGAAGAGTCACTTGTCTTTTTTTAGGGAAGTGTGACCAAAAAAAAACCCTTTCAAATTCTTCCCAAATGGAACAAATACTCTTCATGTGTTTTGCTATGCTATTTCTGGTTTCCTAGGAAAGAGAACATCTTTTCACTGGCTTTAGGTGAATAAAAGTGTGTCTAAAGTTATAAAAATGCCTATGTTGTGCTGCCTGATGGCTCGTATCAGTGAGAACTAGAAAATATTACTTTGCGTAATATATGATTCCAGATTCTGGTTACAGACTTATGACGCTTTTGTAGATCCGACATCATTATGTAAGAGGAATTACTCTTAGCAATTATTTGAGTCTTTTTAATTGCCTTTATTTTTCCCCTGTGTGTGGGATCTTAGAAAACTGAAATCTGAATGTTACTGAAAGTGGTATGATAGAGATACAAGGGTGGGGAAGAAAGGAACGTCAGATGGGGAGGGGGGTGCAGAAACAGCACGTGGGTGTGAACTGTTTCTCTCCCCACCCTCTTAAGTTTGAGGTTAGTGCTGGAGAAGCCGTGGGGAAATGGTAGCTCTGGGCTCTGCCCGCCCTTTGCTGCAGCCCTGGTGTCACCTGGAGCGGGACTTTCTCTTTGAGGCGCTTTGACTTCCCCTCCAGACCGGTTCTGCACAAGCTATTTTGGTTCTGGAGAATGTGCCTGGTAATACTGGATGATACCTAGCTCACTGCTCAAATTCTGCTCTCTGACCTTTTTGGGGGCCACTTCCAGACCTTGCCTCATAGGATATGTGCTCCAGAGGATATCGCAGAGCTCCCTGTTGCAAGAATCATGTCTTCTGTGGGCCCTTTTATGGTTAATGTGATAGGACATTTAGCAGCACTTAAGATTAAGAGCCAGACAATTAACTCTTTTAAACATGTTTTAAAGAGTTCTTATATAACTGGTAGAAAATATATGACTGGAGAGTATTTTACTCAAGGTTCTTTGATGCGGGCTTCCTCAAGTATCTCTTTGCCTTTCTGATACAGTTGTTTTAGCTGTCCTAAGGGCTATCGTCCCTTCCCTGTTTCTCTGTGGAGAATTGGGTATATATATTCTAAAGCAATTTATTAGAAACACAGTCCTTAGTGATAATGGATGAATAAATAAATGTTACTGGTCACCTCACTTGTGAAGAAAAACATGTTATCTGGTGCAGAAGAACTATTAGAAAGTTTACTGACTCCATGAAGTAACATAATGTGCTGGATTTGATTGTGTAACTGCATGTTAAAAGGATGTGAGTGCACTGCTACAAATTCTCATGTGAGACTGGGAGAGGCCTGAAGAAATTAGAGATGAAAAAAAGGTTTGTTAGGTCATTTAGCTCTTGGATCATTCCCTAAAATGTTTTTTTCCATTGCTATGTCCAGTTAGTTTTAAGCACTGCAAGAAATAGGGCTTCCACCATTTCCCTGGAGGGACTTGTTCCACAGTCATCTAGATTCAACTCTTAGGAAATCTTTCCTGATTACTCAGGGAAAAAAAAAAAGGCACTGATTAACTCAAAAAGCTGTGCCTGGTTCTTCTGAACCATCCCAGAAAACTGCTTTTTAATTTTTTTTCCTCAATGCACATTCTCTTTAAATATGTTCAATACTGCTTTCTTCTGAAAGCACAGAGAAGAGGTTGGTGCTTTCAGCTGCATGTGAGTTGGTGATAGATATAACATGAAAGACAAATTAACTTCCAGGAAAACTAGTTGTGAGTGGTATTTTTGTAACCAAGTTAATCAGTCTAGTAAAGATAGGCTCATCTGGTGAGATAAATCCTCTATCTGTTTGTAGACCTTGACGGTCAGATGGATTCACAGCCTCGTTCCTGAGGTGCTTTGCCTCAGGCTACCAGGACTGCAAAAAGAATATGAGACCTTAAAATCTCTCTGTTTTCTTTCTACCTTATCCAGTTATCAACAGGAAAAATTGATTTTGTGATCAGAACTTTGTTGACAGGGATGGTTATTATGCCTGAACCTTAAAAAATTTTGCTTCTTTTTGACATAGATGCAAAGCCTGTGCCACACAAACAGAAGCAGAGAAATAAATATTTTTTATGGCAGCATGTAACTCCAAATGTATACTAGGAACACATCTGCTAAATAAGAAACTGTTACTTTTATCTTCCTTATTTCCTATGTTCCTTTCTTCCTCAACTGACAGTATTTCAAGAGACTTAGAGAAAGATATCTGAGATTTTTTAATATTGATTTAGGTGTAACAGAGAGAAAACAGAGAGAAAAATTACATTTACCGTAAAAGTAAAGAAGCAAATAAGTCAACATGTGTTGTAGAAAAAAAAAAAAAACATCCAGGGAGATCAAACATGTATTTGAAGGAAAAAGAAAAAGACACCAAAAAAAAAAAGTGTTTAAAACTTTAATTTTCTTCCTCTCTCTGGCTCTCCTCACTGTGATCATGTTCTTCCCAGCAACATAAATCGCTGGTACAAGTCATATGGCAAAACACATTAATCCTCACTCAGAATACATATGCAGCTTACAGGTGTGAATAAGCTTTTGTTCTTTAAACTAGAAGATGATTAGCCACCTTTCTTGTTTACAAAATATTTCATCTTTTGGTTTCTATCTCTTAATGTAATGTAGAATAGAAGGAGGGTTTTTTTCGTATATGTGAAACCTTGTATTGTTAACTCTGCTAAGACATAAGTGAAGCATTTGTGATAAACCACACACGCATTTGTTTTTCATATAGCATTACTTTAATAAACAAATCAGTGTCACATTCCTGCATGACGCAATTTCAACCCATTATTAATCATACTAAATGTTATTTTGGACCTTTATTTTTTTTTTTTTTTCCCCTAAATATTGTCAGTGGAATATTGTAGGCCTCTGCTGTTTTCTTTCAGCGAATTCGAGGTCGAAAAGCCAGTCTGGAGGAAATACAGCTGGTTCACTCTGAACATCATTCACTGCTGTATGGCACCAGCCCCCTGAACAGACAGAAGCTGGACCCCAGGAAACTCCTAGGTCTGTACAGGCCTCTATTCTACTGAGAACAGCACATTCCAGCACTGTCATTAGTCATAGCTGGTGTCAGTTTAAAATACTTGGCAAGCAGTGTGACAAAAATTCACTTTTTCCAAATGCATTGCTATGTGGAATGAGAACGTTACAATGGAAGCCAAATATAGATTAGCAAAATGCACAGGCTGGAAAACAGCAATAGAAGTTTCTCCACGTTTGCTTCAAAATCATCTAAATGTTAACCCTTTACTGCAATTTGTTCTCCATCAGAGGGCAATGGCAAATTGGAATACAGCTGTTTTTCTGTCTCCTGATGTTCTTTGATTAGAAAATGGGAGCTAAAGAAACACTTGCTTGTCAGAAATGCTTGTTTGCTGTTCTCATTTGTTTTATTTCAATCAATATTTGAGCCGTACTAAGTAAAGATACCATGCTTAGATCTTGCTGTGAACTTTATTTTAATGCTTTCCCGTTATGCTGGATATGATACCTTTCTCAGTAGTAAGAAAACATACTAATACAGTAAATAGACATATGAATATCAGAAAACTGACAATACTGTCATGTGAAATATTTCTATGCATAGCCAGCGCTCACTGTTTGCTTATATTTTAGGAATAGTAGGGTTAAATTCAGCTCTGTAGCACAAAGTAGAGTGTCTTGTCAGGCCTTTTTTACTGAATGTGAAAGGAAACACAATACTGCATTTTGGAAATAAACTGTGACTAAAATCCTGCCCTTTATATCCCAGCACACTAGATGCAATACTACAAATCTCTGCTATTTTTATAACACTCATTCTAAGATGTTGAGTTTTCCCTAAATGTAATAAAAAAAAACAAACGAAACAAGAACAGTACTCGCTATCAAAAGAAATTGTTGCCACACTTCTGGTAAAATGTGGAAATAATTTTGCTTTGGAAGCTGATGCTAAGAGTTTCTTCAGCAAGGCACACTTGCTTCAGTGAAGACTAGATAATAGTCTCCATCACCGTGTTATCTGGCCTTATATACTTTCTTAGACAATACATCACCAAAGGTTAAAAATACTTGCAGTATGATGCGTTAAGACAGGAGTTTGAATTATCTACGTACAGGAGAGTCCTCCTTAAAGAAAAACAAAACAAAGCAAAGGAAGTCTAGGGTAAATTAAAAATTCCTGCAAAATGAAAATTTGAAAGCATTTTCATTAATTGATTTGTTTCATCCACATTGTCAAAATGTTCTATTTTGATAAAGTCAAGCATTTCATTTAGATTTTATTGGCTTTGATTCATCTCGTTTTAATTTTTTATTATTAAATACAGCATACAAAGATATAAAATATAATTTCCTGTTTTGGATCTCAAATGTTGACTAGCACATGGCATGAAATTCCTGTTATGGTGTGGAAGAAGTAAGTCACCCAGGTTTTCCTGCTTCATTCCTGCCCATCTAGAAAGGCTGAGGAAAGTTGTGTTTATCTCAGAAAATCATTTCTTTGCTCACAGTTCTTTGATTCAACACTCTTTCCCTCTTTTATTCGACACTCAGTCCAAAGCATTTATTCTCTGAGTTTGAATCAAGATCACGCTCCTATCCTATAATCTGAGAGTATCCTTGGCTCAATGCCCTCTTCTCTGTCTGTTTGTAGGATGTTTTCCTGCTGTCTCTCACAGCCGTTTACCAAGACAACAGTCAATGAAACACCCTTCGCACATGCCTTTGCATGTGTCTGTGTTTTGGCTGGAGGTTTGAATCATCTGAGCTTTCTGACTTTTATAAAAAGGAACTTAATTTCTCATGTTTTCTCAACGTGAAATGTAACTGTTCCACATTTCATTGTCCACAGCTCAGTGGTGTTGAACTTCACCAATACTGACATTAAAATCAACATTTTGGTGTAGTAGAAAAATTCAAAATGATATGGAAAAGGAGAAAAATCTAAAAGAAATGTTTCTGCTCAAATATGTGGTCAATAACAACAGCATTTCATAAAACATTTATTTTTTGATGAAAGTGCACTTCTCTACAGATGTTGTTCCATCAGAAAATAGCTTTGCATCCTAATTGAAAAAGAAGGAATTCAGTTTAAGTATGACTAAAGATAGAAATGTCCTACTCACTTATTCTAACTACTCATTAGTAAATGTTTATTTCAGTGACCATGTTCAGGGAAAAAAAAAAAAAAGAAAAAATTCTGAAAATCTGCAAAGAAAAATTGCTGTAAAGTACTGAAATCAGTGAGAATTATGCACACAGTTTTAGTTCTCAAGTGCTTAATGCTTTCAGAATATAAACTGGCTTGAACTCTTGGATTTATTTGCCCTGAATGAAGGCCTACAAATGCATCTATTGCAAATGATCACTTCAATTTTTACACTATTGAGCAGTTAAGCCTTTGACGGATCGTATTTCATTGTGGTGTGTTAAGCAACATGTTATGTTACATTACATTTTCTTGACATGAAGGAAACTAATATGGAGACTGTGTGTCAGCTCACATTATGGTTTTATGTGACAGAGTGCAACCTTTCAAACCTCTTTGAATAAGCTCAAGGACAGAGCAGTTTCCAAAGAGGTCTTAAAAATTTGTTTGCTTTTTACCTCTCCAACTATAACTGAAAAAGTGTTTCTAAAAGCAAATTTCCAATGATTACAAATTTGTGAAAGTGAGACATATGCTGCCAACACATCCCTAATGGTGAAGCACTTATTGAAGTATAACGAAAGGATGCAACTGCATTGCAATTTCAAGTCAGCCAAAAAAGGACCATTTAGCAGAAATGGCTTCATCCTCGAGGGATACTGGGGAACCATTAGGTTCCTCAAGCTCACATTGCTGAACTGTGCCTTTTCACAAGTTAACATCCTTTTCAATTTTTTTTTCTTTTTCCTTTAGAGTGAGTTTTTTGTCCATCACTTTTCTTGCTCATCAGACTCTCAGTCCTCAATTGTCAATAACCTCTGCA
This sequence comes from Nothocercus julius, assembly GCA_013398735.1. Classification (NCBI taxonomy): domain Eukaryota; kingdom Metazoa; phylum Chordata; class Aves; order Tinamiformes; family Tinamidae; genus Nothocercus; species Nothocercus julius. The sequence goes on along the minus strand of VZSV01000224.1, from coordinate 1,011,142 downwards.
GATTCCTGAACTTCGGTAGGGACCTCTTGACCTCGGTGAAAGATGTCGTAACACTTAAATTCGATTAACCACTTCTACTGCCTTTGTGGGGTAACATTTTAGAAGATAAAAATTTTGTATTTTTCTAGCTCTATCTGTAAACTGTTGTGGTGCATCTTTAAAAAAAAAAGTCTTTTTTTTTTTTCTCAAATGATTTGATGTTGATTGAAAGCACTGCCCTGGTGAGAAGCCAGAAAAGTAGATTTTTAATTTTGCCTTCTTATTTTTTTTTAAGTTATTATTATGGAGGTATTTTGGGGTGCAGAAGGGAAATCACCCAGTATTTACCAGTTTCCTCTACAGCGTCATTTCCAGTCATCATGGGAATTTCTCATGTAAATTCATTTTTAAGGTTTGATTTTGTTATCACTTTCACTTTTGGTGAAGAGTGTTGGGAGATCTTTTCTTTCTGTGAAGATGGATACGGCATGGTGTCACTCTCTCTTAGTGGAACTTTTCCACATACTGCTCCTTCCAAGATTTTTTTCACGTTCCTCTTTTTCTACAAAGTCTGTTATCTGCTTTTATGACTACTATGCAATATGCAAATGTCCTGATTTCTTCTTCTTCACTGTGCTTGTTTTCACCCATTTTAGTAGTATCTGTTGACTGGTTTTAATGCCTTGCCTAAACATCTGTTGTTTTTTTTCTTGTCTTAGCTTTCTGTTTGTTTATTTTTATTAATGTTTGTCATCCACAATATGCCCAGTTGCATGGAGGTAAATGACAATTCACCTGTTCTTTCTTATGTCCTAATTATGTGGAATTTAAGAAAAAGGATTTAGTCATTCAATATTCTAAAAACACCTTTTATCTCACATTACATCTTATGTTCCCATTCTCTTCTCCTGATACTCCAACAGCACTAATTTTTAGTTATTTGTTCAAGACTTTTCGATCTTCACCTCAGTAAAAAGGCAATAATTGCTGTTTGCGTTGGTCACTGGATCTCCTTAGCAATGGATCTGGAAAATCCTCCTAGACCTCTAGGCAAGCTTCTTTGGCCCGTGTCTCCATGTATGCCTGGGCCATGCTGTTAGGACTCGCAGTGTGAGGATGCTCCGCGTTGCTGCCGCACCTGCATTTCCCCTGGTGGCTCTGCAGAAGGTTTTGTTTGGCTTCTCCTACACACTGCACAAACTGATCAAAGGTCTCTGGACAGCTGAAGATGTCTCTTGGATCTTACTCGAGGTGTAGAGCGCTTTCTTCCTCTCAGACCTCACAGCCTGGTCTCTCATACTTCAAAGATGATGGCTTAGAATTGTCTTTATACATTTCATTGGCACCTGTTGAACATGACTAACTGTAGTGTTCGCCTCTTCCCTAAGGCTGAGTGGTTACTCTTAGGTAATTGGAGTGATTCACTATCTAACATTTCCTCCATATGGCAGAGCTGCAGAGCTCTGTGATACGGCAGGGGAACGCATTATGTTCTCTTCCACAGCTGCCTTAGGATCAAATTGCACACTTGAATAGCGACTGCATCAGATCCTGAGATCCTTACTCGGCTTTAATAGGGCCCTTAACAAGACAAACAGTGAGTTTAGTGTTTTTTAAAAAAGAAGATATGAATGAATAAAAAGGGAGGATAAATATTAAGATAAAAGCCATCGTATTATCTAATGTCTAAATCAGGATAAGCAAGAAGTTAGGCTTTATTTTTTTGTTTGTTTGTTTCCTTTAGAAGAACCTATTTACTGGATAATAGTGAAATAAATAGCATTTTGTTTTATGTTTAGAAAGCATTGATGTATTCATTGAGAGTAAGTGTTGAGTGTAAGTGTACAGATAGGGAGCTAAAGGCTGACATTTTCAAAGGAGTTGGGCGAGCTGGCACCTAAAGCAGAGTCAGCGCAGCTAGCTTTTTGCATAAGTAAAATTAAAAAATTAATCTTCAATTCCCTGTAAGCTTAATGAGGCTCCCTCTGTTGTCAGTGAAAAGAAACAGGCACTTCTCAAACATAATTCATTCCATCGGTCATTTAGGCTGTGCAGAGGTGCCTATCTCTCCTCACTGAGTGCAGAAGAAGCTAGGATGACTAGCTTAGCCCAGCTGCTCGTCCTTTTGGCAGTTAGGATGCTCTTTTGTGACTATATGCTTACAGTTTGGCCACTGTTGAAAAAAGAGTAATATCAATGATGTCCCTTGGCTGATTTACTTTCTGAGTGCTATTAACATTTTTATTCTGTTGTATGGCATTGTGATTGTGTAATATAAAAATTCAGAAATTAGAATTACTGCAATTCTGTAGAATTACTGAAATTACTGTTCCAGTTTTTGGTAAACAATGCTTATTGTTTCTTCTTTCTTTAATATATAGGAAACGTGTCTCAAAAACTCTTTTCCTTGTTGCCTTGTGGGGGACTTGGGGTAAGTAGATGCTGTTTTCTTTGCAAGACAGACAGCATACAACAAATGTCATTCATGATCTCTTTAGCTTTGCTGCGTTATCAAAGTCTTCAGAAGCTAATAATAAATGTAGAGATGAAACCTGAGCCATTATCATACTGTGTTTTTAAAGACATAGAAAACAATACATTGACATAAACTCATGGAACAGTTAGATAGGAAAATATTTTACTGTGATAATTTGTAAGTTTCTTAGATGTCTGATGTTATTTTGCATCAGTTCTTTATTTTTGAGAAAAAATGTGCTGGTATGATTGTTTACAGGAGAATGAGCTTTGAAGAAGCTGTCTTATGGACTGTTTAAAAGGAAATACAGCTTCGCATTTCTCAGAAGAGAAAAAATACCAACATTTTTAGCATGATCAGAACTGCTTAAAGCTGCTGGAACTTTCTAGACTTTGATAAATTAACTCAATAACTAAACATTCGTGTGTCCTATTTTGAAGTCGATTCATTCTGAGATACACACTTGCAAGTATGCATTATGGCTCAATGAATCCATATTTGCAAGTGCAGATCTGTTATAAAACTAGGAAAAGAATTGCTGTAAATTATTGGAAAAAAAAAATGGAGAATTTCTATTGAAGCTTGTTTCTTGTTCATGTTAAATTCCAGTGAAGATAATATGGAGAGAGATTTTTCCATCTGCATTTTTTTTTTCCACACAGAGGCATTCTATGCTTTTTCATCCAGCTGGATCTGTAACTTATTGATGTCAGCAATATCAAAGTGAAATGCTGGTGTTACTGGCTATTGATGGTCTGGCTGGATGATGTAAATATAGTTTTAGTTTCCGTTTGCTATTTCTTAGAATGCAGAAATAAAACCACAGTCTCTGGAGTGCAATTGGAGCTATAGGTCAACTTCCAATGCAATCTTGCAGTATTTTCCTTCTCTGCACTATAGCTCATCAATTTGTTTTATTTTACTTTATCCTTCATAAAGGATGAGTTCCCACTACAGTAATCTTTTATTGTTGTTGTTATATTTATTTTTGTTAAATTCTTAATATTCATTTTTTCAGTTTAAGGTTTCATGATGCCATCTCATAATAAAATACATTTTCCTTTTTAGTATTCACTATATTTTTTTGAGGAGTTTTTGAAATATGAATTAAGGAACAAAGGATCAAGAAGTCTTAATCATTCCAGGTCCAGTTATGTGGATTTATACTTTTTAAGGATTCTGCCAAAAAAATGCTGAACTCAGTAACTAACAATTTGCTATCATTGAAATGTGGAGAACGTTTATTTATATGGATTAACTAACATTACACGCCTCTATGTGCACATGCACACCCACATGTGCATGCACTTTTATGTATATTAAAAAAGTGAAAATAATTGTCATTAAGACAATTTTCCCAATGTTATTGAAGTTATTAGGAAATTTAGAGAGAACTGCACAAGATATTTTATAGACTTTGAAATTCAAAAATGTTTGTGGTATTCTTTAAAAGACAATTTTTTTTTATGAAATAGGTTATTGAGGTATTCATGAGTTATATAGTAAAAATCTTGAATAGGAGCACATTTCAATTTTTCTTTTTGTAGTGAAAGAAAAATATGTTGTCCATATTAAAACACATGCAAGGCAGAAATGCTCAGTGTAACTTCATTTCTTAAAACACTTAAATTTGTCTATTTTTTTGTGTACGTCTGTCTGCTTTATTTCTGATTTACAATGATGGAAATTGGATTAAAGAACATGTTGTAGAAACAGATCCTTTATTTTTTTTCTAGTTGGTTTGTTTTTCTACATATTATTATTGTCAGTCTGGCTATGGGATTTTTTTAAAGGAATAGGATATGACCTTTTTCAGGGTAAATAATCAGATTAAGAGCTCTTTTCTACTGATATTTAGGTGTCTATTAGTTAAGATGAGCTCTGGAAAAAGAAGTCACTTTACCCTATGGGGAAAACAATTCCTCTATGTATTTTTGAAAAGGACAGTGGCAAGAAAGAGGCATTGCTACTTAGTAGTTTTAGATATAATGGAGGATGTTAAACAGTAAGCAACGTAAAGCTGTAAGATCATGGTTTAGGTCATGGAAAAACTCTGTAAGGGGGTACAGAAGAGTCTGAATTTTCATTTTCTTCTCTTTTATTTCTTTTCATCACTTGGTTCCTTGATTACTTGTTTGCTTAAAAAATACAGTGAGAAAGAGCATTATTAAAAGAAGCCTGTAATTCTTCCATTTATGACTGTCTCTTGAAGAATGATTTTTAGAGCTCTTTGAAACTGTTGCTTTCTAACCATATGGGGACCTTGCTGGCTGTCATTATGCAGCCCTTCTATTATGAAATAGATTAGTGCTTAGACTATGCACACAGGAGATGGGAAAACTTTTTCTCCTCTACCGCGCTGGATTTAATAGCAGATCTCCCCTCTCTTGGCAAGTAGGGAGGCTGTTGTAACCACAGAGGAGTTCCCACAGTGGTTTTGGTGGAGGACCCCTACATGATCAGCTGAAGTTATCCGCAGTTCAGGACTCCTGGGCCCATAAGAATAGAGCAGAATAGAACAAAGCAGAGCAGAATAACGGTGTAAAGGCCTTTCACCTAAGTCTATGATCTGCTGACACTTAGAAGTAATGTGAAGTTCTTGCTCTCAGACACTGCTCCGGAGACAGCTATTACATTTCTTATGAAAGAATCACTGGGCAAAAACACAAACAACTCTTGGAGCGAGGACTAGAGCTAGGGCTCCATAGACAGTGAGCACCTGATGCTAGTCTGAACTTGGATGGCTTGAATTTCTCCCCAGAAATGTAAAGGCCCAACGAACATCCATAACTCTGAATTCCAAAATATTCATTTCGTTCAAAAGTGCCAAGAAACCACAGCCAAGACCAGAGTTCCTCTTCTTTGAATTGTATCTATGGTTACAATAAAATGAAGTTCTTTCAAGAATTTTGCAAAGTAAATGAAAGATGGTGTAAACAGCAAAACTTCTATGTTCCCTGATCCTGTTTCATCATGGCTCTAAAGCTTTCTCTTCGGTACAAATTGCATGCAAAGCTACTGTTTACTTACTCTGTAAACATTTTTCATCCATATGAATTTTCTTCCACGTAGTGAAAGTGACTGCTTCTGTCAGGGCCATTGGTGAATTTAATTTAGTGTATTCAGGGCTTTCAGAAGAAAACCAGAGAGTAAACTACACAGTTTTATAAGAAACTATACAAGCAGTAAATTTATCTCTCCATCTATGAAAATGAAGCTGTCTCATACCGACAGCCAAATTGCACAGGTGTCACAGAGGGAGAAAGAAATGTTGACTAAATCGAACCTCGTAAATTTGCCCATAAGAGGCTTTCTTTCAATGATGGCTCATTATCGTAGGACTGTCCAAGGTCAGCAGTCTAACAGCCCCTGAAGTATGGGACCTCCGTTTTGCAATAATGCTTTTTATTCTTTTTTCAAGTTTGATATGGTTCCAGGACTAGCTATTCTTAAGCAATCCTAAATACTGGGGGGTGAAATTCTTTGTGCTGGAGAAAGACAAACAGCTCAAAGGCCAATGTTTTTAATAACAAGAGATGGTTCCTTGCAGCTGGTCAGAGGTTTGGAATGTGAAGAGTTTTCCAGGAAAAATGGGTAGATTGCAGGTAAAATGGCTAAACAGAGAGAATAATCACAAATTACTGTGGATGATCAGACAATTCCACATTTCTTCATCAGTATACAGCCATTAGAGAAATGTTGATTATATGATCAATGCATTATATGATCAATGCACCTATTCCCATTCCTCCCCTTCAGCTGTGCTAAGAAAATGACAATAAAAGAAGCAGAAATCTACTTTTAATGGGAGTAAGTTTCATCTCCCTGCCTCAGTCTGTCACTAAAAATAGTGATTGTTTTCCTGCCTGTTTGACCTGCTGCTGTGTGAAGAAATCTTGAAGTCATTTCTCAGCCATATTTTTTTGTCTAGTTGATCGGCAAAAAAAAAAAAAAAAACCCACAAAAGCAAAGAAGAGCAGGCTTTTATGATAATGTCATCATCGGCTCCCGGCTTCAAACACTTCTGCGGCTTTTGAATTGTCATTTATAACTTGGAACTGAACCGACCCATAATTCCCCTGATGCATTTAGAGAAATTGATAACAGACTGCTTCTTTTATGGCTCAGAGGAGGCAACTCCAATCACATCACTATTGGCAGTCAATATTATTTTCTGACATGGTTGTAAAAGTATAAAGGGGCTTATGGCATTTGTTTAGATGAGGAATGGGCTCTCAAGCTGTGCTGGGGTTTATGGGTCCAGATTACTGAGAAGCAAAGGGAATATGATGTTTGCAAACAGGATATGATTTTATTTAAGTTTGGGTTTCATACGTTGTTCCCTGGGGATTGCCCTGCAGACAGAAGAGAATTTCACTTTTATCATATGAAATTGGGCAGCTATCCAATTCAAAAAAAAAAAAAAAAAAAAAAAAAAAAAAAAAAAAAGATGCTGCTCCAAACCTGCACTGTGCAAAGTCAGATCTTTAAAATGCAAGGGAAGGAGCTGGGGGAGAACACTACCCTGAAAGAAATAAAATTGAAACAGAATAAATGTTTAGTGAGCTGAACAGCATGGTTCATGGGCTAAATATTGAGCTATCTGCAGGCTAAAGCTACATTTTATGGAAAGTGCATTGCATTCCCTCTTTTTTTTTTTTTTGTGGCAGTAAAATGGGATCAGATTTTCTTCTGGGATAAACCATGTCGCTTCGTTAGCTTTATTATAACTTAGATCTTTCATACTGGAAGAGAATTTGGGCCTGTAACTATGTATATATTCATATATAAAAGTAAAGCTATAAAATGTTTCTATACTTTTACAAATCCTTCAAAATACTCTGAACATCTTTCTAAATTCTCTGCATGTTAAATCAAAGGATTTAAAGACTTACACATAGCTGCATATTTAAATACAAGTGTGTGTGCATGTGCACACATATTACTCTTGATTTTTCTCTTGGCATTCCTAGCTGTGATAGCTGGCCAGCGCTAGTTTTTGCCTTGGATGCACAGGAAGAAAAACAAGATGAATGATAATTAGTGCGTGACTTTAAATTATTCATCCTGGCAATATGTTGTTTTGTGCTACTTCTCATTCCTCCCCTGATCTTTCCAGTCTAGGGGCAGGAAGAACCGTCACTGTTTGCAAATTAGGACTGCAGTGCGCTCCTCTTATTTTGTATAAAGGTTAATGGTACCCAATCTTTTGTAAGAATTAAAATATTTGTGAGGCGATTGTCTCCTGGTCGGAGATTTAGCCCCCAGACTTTTTAGGGGGCTACAGAATCAACACTGAACTCTGGACATTTAGAAATCAGACTGCCTATGATTTGGGCACTCAAATTAAGCACCACCTCGAGGAGGTGCTACAGGTAACGTGTGTCCTTCACCTATAGACTGTACCCAGATAGGTAAAGCTCTTTTATAAAATCAACCAAAGATATGTCTATTTCTTTGTTTTGGGCAAGCAGTTATCCCTAAAATCTTAGCAACTCAATAGCATATCTTCCATTGTGTAATTATTAATGTACTGTGTTGATAGCATATAAACTTGTTAATTCAAAGTACTTGCAAAGTACAAGTGGCTTTTTCAACCTATCGAAGTTTGTCAACTTTAACATTTTGAAGTGGATTTCAGGAGACTTCTTGGGAAAAATTTTTTTAAAAAAAGGACTTTTTAATCTCCTCAGCTTCTCTTACTGCTCAGTCAGCTATAAAGAAATGCCAAGATTTTAATCAGAACTAACTCACAAATATATTTTACTTTGATATATCTTGCATGACTTTTTAGGGCTCATGGTTAAAAAGCATCAACTGTGTGATATCTTTTGCTAAAGATTTCAAAATCCATAGCCAGAAAGGCCAGCCTGGAGCCCCCACAGGGCACAACTGACGGCCAGTGAAGGCGGGAGCCTGAGCAAGGGCCCTGCATGGCCAGAGGTTCATCCTCCCAGGGCTTTCAGTCACCTGCATGCTCAGTCACTAGTGCACTTCCTCATAAACTCGTATGGGCTCTCTATAAGGTGATCATCTCTGCTGCTGTGGGCAACAGTCCTTCCAGATGGTGTATCCTACTAGTTCTGACAATTCCCTGGACTATGTTTCATGTGGCTGGACCAGTGAATGTCATGCTTTGCTCCGGGTATTTACACACAGAGAACTGCAGTCTTTCTAGCTGACGGACTGAGCAGGCATCCTGCAGAAGGAATATGGGGATGAGAGAAAAAATACATTTACCTTTTTTTTTTGTTCACAAAAATAGGAAGGCATGATTCAAAGATTCGGTTTTCTGGCTCCATGTATCTAATTTTATACAAATCTCTGAAACACCCAAAGAAAGAGCCTGGCCACCCTTACTTCCCTATCTAGTCGTGAGGAGCCAAGGGCACCACTAGAGCAAGTCACTCCACAGAAGGGCTAGGATGTGCAACTGTGTCTGCTCTCGCGAAGGGGGAAGGAGGTACTGCATTTAATTTATCAGTAGAGTGGTCCCAGAAAAAGGAAGCAATCTTCACATTAAAGGTGAAGACACTGCGCTGTTTGCCTTTCATTGCATTGAGGTGGCTCCACATCGACTACCGCATAGCCTAACATTTAGCGTATGAAGAGCATAATTGTTCCATTAAAGGAGAGAGAGCTTTTGGCATTGCTGCAGGCAGGTCTACTTTAGAAATGTCCCAAGATGCTTTAACATGAAGCAGGGGAGAATAGAGAGCTAAGACGGTGGTAATCCGAAAACTCATGTGCAAATGTAACATTTTCTGATTTTTAAGAGTCTTTTTTCCTCTTGGTACAAGACCAGATTCAGTGTCGTCAGAGATACACACAGAGCACAGAAAATTATTGTGAAGTTAATGAATTACCATAAAGTCCATTCTTTAAGGGTCTTTTTTAATTTTGTGTGTTCCCCCCCAAATATTGAGCTGCCTAAAGCCAGTATTCATGTAACAAGTTTAAATGGTGGGATAATATCTTATGTAGAGCTTACAAAGACAGTATTCACTGTCCTCAGACAACTACACATACGTATAAGGATTTGATTTGAATTCTCTAAATAAATCAGAATTCAAATTTGCTTCACACTTTAAATACACATCATATGCTTATTAGTAGAATTTAGCAACCACCATGGGCAGAAAATCTCTCTCTGAAGATCCATAGTACTATTCATGTATGGTTTATTGGAATAAACATCAGGTTCTAGCATAGCTCTGTGGTGGCCTCTGGCAGAAAGAACATTATCTACATCCAGGAAGAAAGCTTAAATGCTGTGCATTGGAAAAAAAGTGCTCAGTGGCAAGTGGCCAAATGTTTTTTACAAAAAAAACTTGAATTCTGCACATAAAAGTTGTATTTTCAGTGATTCCACGCCTTATGGCTAAAATACACATTGTTCTACACATTTGCCCACGAACTCCTGGAAACTGCATGATCAAACATGAGAAGGCAATTGCACAAGCATTTTCACACACTAATACATTAAAAACTAAAACAAATGTCAAGTTAAATTAATAGAGTACTCAGGGCCAGGCCTGCAAGTGCAGTAACAATTTTACAAGCGTCTGGTGATATATGCCACATATCTGAGACTTGAATCTGGGCCTAAGTGTTTTATTTATGAGTTTTTTCTAAAAACAAGTTCTAATCCACATCTAATCCATGCTATCCTCTCTCCATTCCCCCTACCAGTGATCAACACATCACTATTTCACTAAGATTTTGAGGGTTTCTTGGTGTCTAATGCATTTATGCTCTATGAGATCCAGAGATTCTGAATGCTTGTCATAAATGTTTGTTTAGGAGAGTATATTTACTCAATCAAAATGTTTCTTCTGATAATATTAGTTTTTTTCGGGCCTTTTCCCTGATTCTTTTCTGATTCTTATTTAGAATATGAAGCTGTTTGTTTTTAAATAGAAAAATCACATATTTACTTGATTTTTTACAAATCTTCAGGTGTAAAGAATTGTCTTTACATAAAATAGGAGTGCTGCATTTATTTTCGGTGGATAACCACCACAATCTATAACCACCCCAGAATTTCAGGGATTAATTTCTGCTTGGAAGATTTTTGATGGATATTTTCTGAAGATTAACTTTGATTTTTAATTGCTCTAAAAGCTAGCCCACTATTGGCAGTTAAAACTAGAAAACTGTTAAATATTCTATATACGGTAGGTTAATGCACTATCCACATTCATTTTTGCACAAAGAAAGGCTTTGGGGGTCAGAATTAATATCCTCTGAAGTTCATTAATATCCTCTGAAGTTCTTTTAAAAACTTGCATTTCCAAAAATATTGTTGCTGATAGATTCATTTACTGGAATTATACAAACACAACAGAGAAGCCAGTGTAGCCCAAGTGAATTCCACGTTTTTTACTCGAGAAATGATTTGTGAAGAACTTTTGAACTATTCATCCCACTGGGATCTAAAGATAGCATCACCTTCACAATTTATTTGAAAATCACACTGCAAAGTTAAGTTGATATTTGGGTACTCCATGTGGCAAGCATTTTAGATTAAACTAGTTGAAAAGTCCTTTGGCGAAACAAGTCCCCGATACAGCTGGAAAATTATAGTAGAAATTCAGGAAGCTCAATGTACATATTTTTCCTGAAGTAGCCCACTTTCACACTTCCTGTATGTGGGATTTATGGACAAGTCGTCAGCCGTACATACTTTCCCCGCTTTGTTCCTTACTGAGAGATGTGGATGACAGGCCATTCATTAGAGACCACTTCGTGGGTATGATGCGCACACCTTAGCTTCTTTAGTCATGGTGAGATGAAACAGAAGCTGAGAAGCACAGGGAGGATCTTTTGAATCTTAGCGGAAAATGTGGATGTGATGAATGACTGCCAGTAAATCTGCAGGAGCGGGAGGGGAGAGCTCTGAGCGCGGCACCTGGGACACTGCGCAGCTCGTGGGTGCCGACTCGCTATTCCAGACCTCTGCGCTAGTATTTGCTGGCACCAGCCACTTCCAGGAATGGCAGACTCCTTGCTGGAAGTGATAGCAAAATGCCACACGCAATTTTCAAGAGGTTGCAACACTTTAGGAAAACACTCAATTTCTATCTTCTTGCCAGGGAACTAAAAGCTCTGCTGATGGAAACATGTTTGCTCTGGCATAAGTAGAAGAGTGTGAGACTCCAAATGTTTTTTTAAAGCTAAGGCAGAGGAATTTACCCTGCAATATGCAAATTCTATTAAATTGCAGTATTACAGAAGAGGTCTGTGTTCTTCTATATTCTTTACCACATATTGCTTAATCTGTGCTGCAGATGACTGATATATTATTTCTGTTTTACTAGATTTTATTTACTTCACAGTTTTACAATTATTTATATTTAAGGAGGGTACTTTTATGTGGTAGTATTTTTTACTTTATGTAGTACAGTGTATTTTTTTTTTTTGAAATTTTGTATTGTAATGTATCTATCTGAAATGCATATTGGATTCAATTCTCTCTAAGAATAGCTGTGCCTGATATCTACTCAGTGAAGAGAGAGGTAAAAAATTCCCTTTTGAAATGCTGTGAGGAACTGCTACTTTTTTGTTTCTTATCTAAGATTTTGGACACATAGCATACAAGTACTGCCATCAAAGACTGTCACTGATCTCTATTTTCATGCACAAGTAGATAACAAATTGCATTTTCCCACTATCCAGAGAATAAGCATTGAATCGCTTGTAGTTCCAAGTGATAATTCTTGGAGCTTTTTATTTTCATGAAGGCAACCATTGTGCAGTGAATCAGGATGAGATTGGATGAATGGATTGAGAGATTTGCTATGTTTAAATTCCTTTTAGGAATGGTTACTGAATGGAATTGGGAGTCCACTGCAAAAGCTGCACCTATGTTAAATTCAAAGACCATGTGTGTGTGTTAAAGAGAAAGGATGCTTTTGGATGCTTTGCCAGAATCTAACCTAAAGCAATGTTTTTGGTCTTCTTTTATATTGTAATCTAGTTACCAGTATGTAAGTAAGCTTCAGAATTTGTAAAACATATTTAAAGATGAGAAATAACTCAGATGAATACAGGTGCAGGGTGTAAAAAACGGATAGGTGTGACAGATTGTGAGCAGAATATTTGGCTGTGGTCAATGACATAAAGGCAGATCCCTGGAGGTTTCCGGAGAAGGGGAGACTAAAATGGAATAAGGCATGAGGAGGTTCTCTAGCAGGAGAAAGGATATATAAAACAAAAAGAGTCATTAAAAAAAAAAAAAAGATTTAGAATTGTTGTTCATGCCACTTTTTTTTGCGTCTCAGATAAATTCTAGATAAATTTAAGAAACATTTCCAATTTCAGTAACCGTGGTGATTTCTGAATGCCCTTTGCATAAACAACCTGTCTCGCTCAGATGCACCTCTATATCCTTCCACTCCACCTTCACAAACAGACACTCCAACAAGAACAAGGAATAAGCTGGATAACTTTCAGGCTTAACGGCCAGTCTGTCTTCATATGCAGTACTCCAGTTGTGAGGTGGCACATGTGAGGTGCGTGCTTTCTATCTGCCCAAATATCTCTGCTGTGAAACTTGTTTGTTAGCTTGTTGCTGCTGTGCTTAAAGGTTTCAGTGGGAAGCTTCAGTTATCACATAGCTACTTCTGCCAGGAAGCACTGATACTACATTCTGTTCATAGGGTAGGGCAGGGAATCTCTGCACACACCACTTGAAACATTACTTGCATTCGGTCTGCAGAAGTTACCTACATTTCTGTTCACTTAAGTCATTCCTTTCCTCTTTAATGCCTCCACATCCACTTCAGGGACAGGTAGCTTAATTTCTATCATCTGTAGCTTTACAGAGTATTAGCTTTGCTGCACATGCCAATGATTGAGCTATACTAGATGTGCTTGAAAAAAACCTACAACTTACAGGAAACTTGGAGTGAAGTAAATCCATATGTGTGTTAAAAAGTTTAGCGTTCAGATAGGGCTTGTGTTTTCTGGCTCTTGCAGCTATCATGCACAATCCTTGTTCTTTGAAGGGCTGCTGGAGTGATAGAATTTTCTATAACAAAATATGTAGTATGCTTATAGTTTAAAGTTGACATTTCAGTCCTTTAAAAATGATTCTTTTTCATTTTGGTTAGACATTCAGAACATTTTTCTGTCCTGTCAGGTCTTAAATGGAATCTTACTTTAAGGATATTTGAAATTAAGCATGGAAAAAGAAAAAGAAAAAGAAAAAGAAAAAGAAAAAGAAAAAGAAAAAGAAAAAGAGAAAAAGAGAGAGAGAAAGAGAGAAAGAAAGCTACAATTCTGTATGAGAATATTAGCACGTGCTAGAAATGTTATATTTTCTGTAAATTTTATTTGAAACTTTCAGAAAAACACCTGAGAGTTTTTATTAAATACTGCAAATCACTTACAGGAAAAAGTACCTTTCTACTACATTCTATCTGACTTTTTCTTAGGCTGCAATTCAGAAAGTATCGCATTTGTCACAAGTTCATGTGTGCTTAGCATCTAAAAATACTGTGAGATATATCTGATATGTACGTGAAGTAGAACCAGAAACCACAAAGAGTCTAATCTTATTCCCTTTACTCATATAAGTTCCAATCATTTCACCTCCTTTTGAATATGCAGGCAAGTTAGTAGAATTTTGCATAGCTGTATTTCACATATAGCATGACAACTGGACTAGCTCATAGCTGTAATTTTAATGGGCTTGCTATTGATATCACTGTATTTCAACAGCAAGTTACTAAGTAAATGCTGAGTGACATCAAAAAGAAAATCTCTGTTTAAGTACCTGAAAGATTTAAGACAAGGCAAGACATAGCACTAACACAGCAGTGTGGATATAAACTGAAGTGAAATGACTGGGATGGTGAGACCTTTGACTGAAAGATCAAAGTTTCGCTGGGTTGTTTTAAAGGAGATGTTCCTCAGAAATTCAGTTTGATATTTGCATGAAGATGGAATAGATCTGACATCTAAACTTATAATACCATGCCCTGCCATGGTACTTATTCATATCTGTATGTTAGTTTTCCTATATCATAATTACTATGTGGTCAGATAAGCAGCTTGAATTGGCTACCCTTGCTTTGAGACTTTAAGATTCAATACAGGTACTATCCCAAGCAATCAGCCAAAATATCCTGAACTTTCTGTGTATGTTTAGATGGTCTTTTTTAGAATATTCCTTGGAAAATGCTGTTTAGTTTCTTGGTTGCCCATTTTATGTCAAGGCTAGTTAAAATGAGGTAGCGGTTTTTCAAGTCATCTGAGGGAAATTTTGCAGTGAACATTATTTGGCCTTATTGTCCTCGTTCAGTCTCCTCACACTCAGTTGAAAGCAGAAAATGATAAATGCCGTATCCTTGCCAATACACAGCGTTCAGCAGTCAGAGAAACTGCCTTCTCATGTGTCAGAGCAGACAACTGTCTTAAAGGGTGGGTACTCCCAAGCTGTGGTTACAATTTTAACTTAATCGGCCTTCCTGGAAATGAATCATAGTCCCTTTGAGGACGCAGGCTCCTGCTCATGCCCTGGTGTACCGAGCAGCTGCCATTGAATCATTTTCATCAGCCACTCCTTCATGGGAACCTTAATTTGCTAGCCATAAAAATGGTAAGAAAGTAGTTCTTCTCAAGCCTCTCTTAAAACTTATTTAAAGGAAGCACTGCACAGTATTTTTCAAACTTTATTATGATTTGATTTAATTGATTTAACCAGTGACCTCTACTTATGTATTTCCTTGTTTGTTTGAAAAAGTAAGAGTTCATTCACAGTTGCTTCAAAGCAGCAGAGAAAGAGCCTGAAGTTCTGCCTAATGTTAAATATGTCATCAATTTTTTACTACTTGGTTTCTTTCTTTTTTCTCATAGTAATATCCTGAACTACCTATTGATTTGTGTGTGTCTTTGGGAAAGCTACTTCTTTAAATCTCAGGTTACCAATCTGCAAAACAAATATTATAAATCACCCTGTGTCTAGCTGCTGATGCTTAATTGTGTTTTTTCCGCATTATGAGATCCTCAAATGAAAGCTCAATATGTTGTTACTATTATTATTATTATATATTTTGCAAGCAAAACCCAATTTTCTTTTTCAGTTATATTCTAAATATGAATATTTTCATTTGTTTTGTTGCTTTCATACAAAATTGATAAAATGATAGAAAACTCAGGACCGAACTCTATCACAGAAAAATTAGATCATTTTAGTAGTTGAAATATAATATTATTGTAACCATATAGTGCAGACATTTGACAGGTGTAGAGAAGATCAAGCTTCTTTCTGTTTCAACTGGCTAATCAGAATTCCTCAAAACCTCTAGAGTCAAGTAACAGTTGCATCCATTTTCAATTACTTGATTTTCCTTTCCTTTTCATTCTTTTTTTCTTTTTAGAAATTAAGAACAGAAGCTTCTGGTTCAAACTAAAAACATGTCTCAGTGTATTTGGAAATTATCCAGATAGCATCTGCCATAGTATTTTGTCTATCCCTAAACATTTTTCTTTTCATGATAAATTTGTATGGTATGATAAAATTAAATGCACTTCCCATGGAGCATCAAGGAAGTCTGGTTGGCTGCTTGGATGGCTATTTCAGGCTATTTCATTCTATCATCTCTGCTTGACATGATATCATACAAGGGGTATATCTTTTCTTTTTTCTTTTTTTTTTTTTTTTTGCTTCTTTCTGCTAATAATTAGTTACTAAAACATATAGACTTCAAAATAAAATTTTAGCATACTCATTGTAGCTGTTTAGTAGATCTGCTTGGTCATCTTTAATGTATATTATTATATATGCCTCATAAAGTTTTGTGTGTGACAATTTTTCACTTAGAATATGCAAAAGTACAAAAATCTCTGCTTTTCATAAACCATATTCATCTATGATAAGTCATTAGATCCTAAAACCTTTCAGCTGAAGTCTATCAGTTCATCAAAACTGGAAATACCATGGAGAAGGGGTTATATTATATTATTATATTATTTATTTCTCTTTGCTGTTTGTGGTAAAAGTTAGTATGACAATTAATGCAAAAAATGATTCCAATTCCAGAAATTTCAAAAATGTTGTGGGTCTGTATATGAAACACAAAATCTTTTGGATCCCTAAGGATTCAGATCTTTTTGAAACCCTAATGATCCCTCAGCTCCTGGCAGGGTGTTCCCGTGGTTCACGGTGACCCCTCCTTGAGCTCGGCGCCACAGACCCCTTGATTTAAGCTGGGCCTCGCAGATCCCAGTTTTCCGCCGAAGCTCCCATTTTTTCCGCACTGCGCCAGGCCGGACCATCGGCCGGGCCCGTGAACGGGCCAGACACAGCCGACGTAACGCTGTTTGTAAGGAGCAATCCAAACAGGGAATGGCAGTGAGGCATGACAGGAATGTGTTTCCATTGGAGAAGTCCGTGTCGAGGAAAAGTATAAGCAAAGCCATGTCCAGAAGGCCTTTCAGCTGGCCAAGACGGAAGACTAATGTTATTGTACACGGGCTGTCACTCTGCCAGCCCTCCCTCGCTGATTTGTTTTCTCTTTCCCTCTCTTTCCCTGCTTCTCCTTGCCTTTCTTCCCCCCCGGCCCACTGTTTGCTCAGGTGGACAGTGACACCATTTGGAACGAGCTGCACTCGGCCGGCGCTGCACGCATGGCTGTGGGCTGTGTCATCGAGCTCGCTTCCCGAGTGGCCTCCGGAGAGCTGAAGGTGAGGTCCAGCCCGCGCCGTGTGTGGGAAGCGCGCGGGGAGACGCCGTGCGCACGGAGCAGCAGCCGGGCTGGGGCGGGCGAGGAGGAGCAGGAGCGGGAGGAGGATGCTCACAGGCGTGGTGAGCGCAGCTGCTGCGTCGCAAGGGGACGCGTCGCCCGCGACGCCGCGCGGTGCCGCTTGGCAGCCCGCCGAGGCGGTGGGGGGCAGCGGCCCCAGAGAGGTGCGCGTTTTATCTGCGCCACAGTCCCCTTTGAAGTGATTTTTGTGTGTGTTTTCTTTTTTTTAAGTAAGATTATTTAGCCACGTGTGCAACCCCTGAATGCCACCCAGAGAGAGGAAAGGTAAATAGGCAATGTGCAGGTTATGGAGGAAGAGGAAAATTGTTGATTAGGAGACTAATGATCCAGAATGCGCCGCTCCGTGACAGGGCTTCACGCTGACTGCGCCGCGCGGTGCCTCATGTCCCGCTCTCCTTTTTATCTCCTTTCTACATGAGCTGCAAAGAATGATGTACAAAACCCAAATTATCCCCAGTCTAAACAATTTATAAAAGCCCCAGACCTGACGGACTCTGACATTTTATTTGGTATTTTAACAGCCCTATTTAAAGGTACACCATATGCAGTTTGAATGCAGGCTTGCCCCCATAAACATTGTTGGAGCTAACATGTCTCCTTAATGAAATTGTTTATGCACTTTGCAGTCCAAATGCTAATGGATTCAGTCCTGTTTCCAGAATTGAGAAAGAAATAAATAACATTATACTGCCATTTTTTTTTTCATTCCAAAAGACAATGAAACTTCTTTTTGTTCTTCTATCTCAGTTTCATTTCAGCCAAAATATGTTAGCTGCATACTAGACGATGGATGCCTATGTGTATTTGTGTGTGTTTGTGTGTGTGTATATATGCATATATGTATGTATTTTTAAGTCAATCATTTTTTTTTATTAAACTTTCATATTCAGATACTGAATCATTGTCCAGGTCCTAAACCATACTTGAATTTTGAAACCCCAAGTGAATGACAAGTCACATCAATATGGGACCCTGTTTAGCAGCCTTTCTTATGGCCAATTCATCACAATTAGGCTTTTCAGGCACAACAGGGTTCTTTATACAATCCAGAGTGCAGTATTCCCACGCAATGGGAGTAATGAACATTAAGTAGTACTTTTTTTTTGCTGTTTTTTAACTTTAACGAATGTAGGAGTGTCTTCAGTCCAAACTGTGATAAGAATAATGACATATGCCTGGCATGCAGCTGACATGATTGAGGTCTTTCACTGCTTATCTCTATACATTTATGGTGTCTTTCACACTGTGGGAATTCTTTTGGTTGCTTGTCTGTGTGTGATGGACAGCTGACAAGGATCAAACATCAGCCACTCTAAGACCTTAATTGTTACTGAAATTGCCAGTCTGTAAACAGATTTTTTTTTAAAATTTAATGCTAATTTGTAGTTTACTCTAAATTTATTGTTGATCTTAATCTGAATCTCTGTCTAGAACAGAGAGAACTGAGACAACCTCCAATTGACATGCAGGAAAGGAAACTGTCTAATAGATGTACCAAAGTTTGTTTACCCTGAATCATTAAGAAAATAGGAATGGAAAGATTTTGTTATGAAAGAGAATCAGGAATGCTCACGTTATTCCTGATAAGTATTTTGTCTAACCTGCTCCTATACTTCCAAGATGAAGTGAAATGATTTATATGTCACTATGCCCATTATATGAAGCATCAATTTAAAGTGAAAGAATATGGAAGGTTCAGGAAATACCGTTTTGGAAAGGTTACCAATGGAGAAGTCATTCAGGCTTGCCTGACAGAGAAAAAGGCACTACTGGAGATACCATGAGTGCACTGCATATTGGCTGCTCTGGCAGAGTCTTCCTGTGTTTACTTTGTCATTGCATCCTTAGAAAACCAAAATTTGCTGTCAAGATACCAACAATGCCCACTCTCATATGGTAAACAAACTTAAGGGAGATTTTTGCAGTGTGTTCTGGGGATTCCTGCATGGTCCAGGATTAAACTTTAGGTAGCCCTGCTTTTTTAAAGCCATGAAGCTTTCAGTGTTCTGATCTGCCTTTAGGACTTCGTGTGTTGTTTTTCCTCTAGAAACATATACGTTGTGCTGGTTAGTTGTTTCAAGTGCGGGAGGAAAGGCAATTATGTAATGTACTTATGGAGATCTGAGGAGAAGTAAGTGAAGCTGACCACTTCTATATGCATTCATTAAGCAAATATGCATATGGAACAACCACTTGGGGTCTGTACTGTGACCATGGAGTGGGAGGATTAAGCTGTGGTGGGAATCTGGAAGGGAAATTGTGATGGGAATCTGGAATGATCAGTCACAGCCTCAGAACCTTTGCATGACAAAAAAGGCCTTCCAAGAGTTGTGTGTAATCTAACAACAGCTCTGTAATGTGTAAACAGCAGGATGAGAGCAGTAGAAAATCATGGTGCAATTGTTCCCTGGAAGTTTAAAACCATGGATTACTGTCAGATGGTACACTGTCAGTTTGGCATCATCTTTAGAAAAAAAGATAGGAGACAGGACATATAGATGTGTTCTGAACGCCCAGTTTCCTGCGAAGAGCTGCATACCCTGCACCTCACAAAGGCAGCAAGGTCCTACAGTAGGAATCAAGGACTTCCCACAGGGTCCTGCTCCAAAGTGCTTCAGAGGAGACCCTGGTTATCTGCGTTGGGCAAAGAGGTTGAACCAGAGCGTCAGCTTCCAAAACAGCTATGATGACATAGAGTATCTCCAGAAATTGAACCTGAAAACTTTCTAGCACAGAAAAAAAATGAGACAAGAAGACTTGGAAATGAGAAATGAATATAACTCTTTTTAAAATATGCTTTTCTAACATGAAAATTATCACATTTGTCAGTGAGGATAGGGATGAGATGCTCTAATGTTTCTTACAACTTGAGAAATCAATACATACGTTTTAAAATCTAACTTGCTTTTGCTAGATTTAAAATAAATTGAGCTTGTGTTCAATTAATTTGAAAAACAAAGGATGTACAATACTAGCGACAAATATCTTCAGTGCAATAGCTATAATATAGAAAGTAACAAACATAAGTTGCCCTGTATTGACTGACATATGACATTCAAGGTTCATTCCAGGAAGAAAAGGACTTTCCAGTTTCCATGTTTATTGAGTCTGTATTCTCTACTGACATTTCCTTCTTTTGCAAGATTGTTAGTAACAGTTTTGTACTATAGATTCATGCCACTAAACAAAGGATTAAGACTGTGAAATCAATAACCAAAGTCTCCATAAGAGCTGAGAGATTCACTGTAGAGCTGGGCATGAGTCAAGCTTATACTCAAGGCAAATGGCTCTATAGTTTACTCTGAATTTCCTGAGACTAGCAATCCCATTTCACATAGGTCTCCTCTCAGGACAACATTTTGTTCATCTGATTTGGACGGTATTCAAGAACTGACCACAAGTTAGAGCAAGTTTCTCTTCATTGTAGTTCAAACCCCTAGTGAGATATCAGGTTTCTTTGATCTCCCTGACTAATGGGGAAAACATCAAAATGACAGCCCTAAGGATGTAAAACAATATGGTTTACTGAAATTCTACTGCTGCTGTAATAGTAAATTAATGTTTTGAATTTGTATATCAAGACAAATTATCCCTTATGTGGGAAGTCTTAATCTGGATGTTTCTTTTTTGATTATATCAAGCAGATAGAATTACAAATCAAAATTAAGGATTTTTTTCTGATATAATGAGCACTCATCTGCGATCCATTTTTTACACTTCTGAGATAATATTTAACAGAGAACCACAAATCACACCAGTGAAATAAGTAGTATGAAAAATATGATATTATAATGTGCTGTATACAAAGTAAGGAATTTCAGTAGATAAGAGAAACCTTACAGTATATAATTTGGGGGACTTGGCGAAGGAGTGCAGGTTGTGTGCTACATATGATTTCTTGTATGTACTTCTTCTCATGAACTTAGAGAACTCATGAACTTGTCTCTATCCCTGATACCCTAATAAAATGCTTAAGGATCATTTTATCTTCAGAATAAGGACCTCTTTTACCTTCAGAAAGAAGGCCATCAGCAAAGAATATTTTTTTTCCCGGTGGTGTTATGGATGTAGAGATTTGCTACAAGTACGTTCAAATTTGTAACAAAATGTATATTTCTCTGTCCCTTACAATTGTACAATTGACTAGGAAAAAAAAAAGTTCCTACCAGACATAACTAAAAACAGTTCACCTAATAAGAACCTCTTTTTGCAATAGAGGATGACTTTCTGCCATAAAGGGCAACTCAGTGCCAGAGCAGACTATGGAACAACTGAAAATCCACAGGAACATTTCTGAAAGGACTTTCCTCCATCTCAGATATTCTCATTAAGTAGTACTATAAACTGGAATTAATTATTTTAAGTATGGTGCCCATAATAAGTATTGCTCTCTAGTTTCCTTTGTATGTCCTTTAAATATGTCAACATTGGCAATGGGAACACTCTGTTCTGTGATAGAAACACTTAAGTATCATATATTTTTAATCTGACAAATTTGAAACGGAAGAGATTTATGCAATAAGATATCAAGAGCTGGTAGGTTTTGTCCGTTTTTTTTTTTTTAAGAATAATTGAATAAGCAATTCTGCAAAAGAACACTGAAGGAAAAGGGCAAATTAGTTTAAAGACATGATCTGAGCCTGTCTTGAACTATTTCAGGCTAGTCCAGTTGAATGAAGGTTGAATGCACAAGCCCTTTCACTTCCTTTGTGTGTATGTGTGTGTGCATGTGCACGTGTGTAGAATTACCTTGTTGATAGTCAGGGATCATTTAGCAGAATTGAAACTGAAATGAGGTTGAAATGAATTTCCTCAGAACCAGAATCTGATATGTTCCTGGGATAGTTCCTTCTGATATGTCAGGTAGAATCAAAAGCAAAATAAATCTCCTGCATTTGGCTGTTGTTAATCTGACATCTTCTTGTGATTTCTGAATGACTTAGATTGAACTTGAAATTATCATATGAAATGTATTTACTACTATTCTCAAGGTCTTTGTCACACAGGGCTATAAAAGTAATATCATAAGGCAAGTTGTATTAATCTAATGAATAAGTAGAAAGAGCTTAATCAAAGCAAAGTGCTTTTTTCACCTCAAATTCAATATAAAAATCCTCCCTAGTCATCTTTCATAGCTCTATTGCTACATTTTACTCGAACAAAGGCTAAAATGAAGTGTCTTCTGAAAGCCAGAGTAAAATGTCTTGAATACAGATGGTCTCCTGGTCCCATGGTGTCCTCCCACCAGTCTTGTGTCAGGGCAGCAAATTTCTGTGCCTGCCTGTATGGCAGCAAACCCCACAGGGCTCCTTTGGGTACCTAGAGAGATGTCCTTTCTGGGGAAGTGCCCTGTGCTCAGGTGCCTCCCAGGTGGCACTTCTGCAGATTTTCGCCTACCTGTTTCAAACTTCCTATCTCACCCTCTGCCCTACCTGACTCTCCCTCTGCCATATAAAATTCTGCATGCCCTGTTACTGCCAGGGATAGCTCAGGTTCGCATCCAAAAGGGAGCACTGTGCAGATGTGCCCTACTCTGTGCAGATCTGCACATCTGCCATAAAAGCAGCCACAAGAAAGAGGCATTTCCCCCCCTGCCCAGGAACAGCATTTTTTAGCAATGTAAGAAACAGTAACAAATGCGTGCTTACTTAGCTAACAACAGAGATATGACTGATAAAAGCCATCTATCAAACTATCAAGCAATCTTTTGGATAGCACTTTATATTCTTTGCTTTTACAAAGTTACAAAATTACTAAATTTTGTGTGGAACCATCTCTTAAATACTTTATCCCAGTAATTGTGGTTGTATTTATAGCTGAATGACTATTATTATTTCATATAGCAGTACAGCTTTAATTATATATGTGGTACACATCTAACCTCCATGACCCCACTGTTTTAAAAACTGTTTGCCTGCTTTTTCTCACTACATGTGGTTGAATGGGCCAACACAGTTGTATTTATTCTAGATTACAGGCAGAATTTTTTTGTATATTTTCTGCAGGACTGTATCTTTTCAGAACTCCAAAAAATCAGGCAGAGAACTCATCATTTCTGTCACAGAGTTAAATGTTTAATATCCATCTTGTTTGCTCTTGGCCACTGCTAGCTTCCTCTGTCAGACAAAATGCTATTTCCTACTGCTACGGCTCTGTTAAATCATGGGATCTTGCTAACAGCATGCCTGGACCTCTAGGGCCAGATCCTGGCTTTTGCTATGGCAGCATGACTTGGGAGATTATCCTAAACTGGTACCTGTCTCAGCCTTACGCCACTCACTCTTCTTACCCGCCCTGCTGGGTGCCGTAGGTCAGGATCTTCTTACAGCAGAAGTGGCATTGAGAGGAATGCTGTTCGCTTCTTCAAGGTACCAGTCCCAGGGGGATTGTTGCAGTCATCTACAGCAGTTTCTACAAAGAAATGTAGCATTAGCTTCAGTTACTTGTTCCTGATTCTGAAGTGTGTGCATATTAAAGCAAAAATAAAACTTTTCCATTAAAAATGAGTGGATGTCCAAGAACATTAAAAGTCTGATAGGTTAAGATATTTAGACATGTAGAAAATAGAGACTTCATCAATTGACTTTGGGATATATACCTTTTTAGTGTGGAATTCAGACCCTGAGTTATGTACCTGGACCCCCTATAAATTAAATAGAAGTCCCTGAGAAAACTGTCCTAAACAACCTGTGCAGCTACAATTAGCTAATGCAGAGGACAACATTCTCCTGAAAACCTTGCTTTTCACTAGGGATTGCACACACTAAATTTTTGACAAAATTTAGCAATTTTGCAAAGATATGTACCTATGAACTTCTAAATAGTTGGAATAAAGGGCATTACTCTTTTGTACAAGAGTTCAGGACTTATAACACAAGATAAGCCTCAATTCATTCTCTTCTCAATTAGCCGGGAATCATTATTAAATTCCATATAAAATCTTAAACCAGAGACTCAGGAGTGTTTTTTCTTGTCCTCCTTCGAAGGACTGCTAGTCTGCAGACTAGGTTGGATTCATTATTTTGAAAAAAACCGAGCATGACTCTGGACCTACTGTTAGAAAACTCACTTATACAGTGAGATATATCTCTATATTTACATCCTGAACCAGGTAATTGAGTTTATAGAAAAAGCTCAGGGAACAATAATTATAAATTGAAGCTCAAACTAACGAAGGATTTGAACCTAAATCTTCCACTGCTTCAGTAAGTAACTCCTCCTGGGGTTCATTGCCATGAAGACTCAAGGAGAGAGAACACTGCCAAATCCCATCAGCAGTCGAGCTTCACAGACCCTTATTGGGATCTTGGATCTTATCTTTACTTTTTGCTTGTTTAGACTGGTCAAATAAAGACTGAAGAAGACGGTGACTAAAGAAAAAAGGGCTTTTTTTTTTTTGAAGTGAAGATTAAAAATAGGAAATGTCGTACAATGCTATTGTGGGAATTCATTTTAAAGAACAAATCAGCTCTATTGCTCTGTGTAGGACAGCAAGAAATATCTTGAATTCTCAGTGGAAAAAATAAAAGTGAAAGGATCTAAAATATTATTGTTAAGCTTTACCTGTCCAGTGACTCATCTTTGAGCCAACCGAAAGCCATGCGATTTTACTAGTCTAGCACTGAGTTGAAGTTAGTATATGCTGCCTCTTAACTAGGCTTCAGGTGCCAGAATAGCTTCAGTGCTTTTGATCCTCTTGCAGTGTAGGCAGAGCAAACTCCACCTGTTGCGAGATGGTCAGAGTGATGTTGCACCTTGCCCACCATATTTTGCTCCAAGGGAAAAAAAATGCCTGGATTAAGTTTTACTTTGTTATGTAGTAGAAACACCAAAGATCCGTCCCTAACCTTGGAGGAACCAACTGCATTATGGTATTGTCTCGACTACTTGTCTTGGAAAGGTTAAGGCAGGGTAAAGTAGGTGCCAAAATATGAAGTAACTGAATCTGCTAGCCCAGCTAGAGAAAGCGATCCACTGTACCACTAAAGACAAGAAGACTGTAGTAGGAGATGTCTGTCTCTGCTCTTCCAAAATCAAGCATTCAGCTATATATTTAGAGCCATGAAAGAAGATACTTACCGTACTATGGAAGAATGATAATATTTTTTCTTAATTTCCATTTAAGACCCATCTAATTGGGTCTATTTGCAATGGACTTTCCTTATAAACTGGAAATTTGAGCAGATTTCTCTTTGTTCGTTGTCCGAATATGCCCAGATCATAGGATGTCTCTGTTAGGGCTTTTCTCCTTATCCTCAAAATTTAGCTAAAGTTGATCATATGACACAGACATGAATCCTTCCTCTAGTGTTCATGTCTGTCAGTCAGTTTAAAATGCTGTCTACATATAAAAGTGTCTGTATCCTAGTATAAATAAGGTTCTGTATAAAATACTTCGAATTTATGTGTATTGGCTTCATTTTCAACATATTGCCCTGTGTTAGTCTTTCTGTCTTTTAAGCAGATTTTTGCCTTTCTGTCTACTGTTCTGAGTTCTCTGTCTGGTATTTAAATATTGCCTATATAGATGAATTCACATTCTGTCTTCAGTAATACTCTTTTGTGTGACTGTTCTTTTGTTTCCTTATCTGTTCTTTGCCCAACAAACATTTATTTAATGATTTCATAAATGCTAGAAGAAAAAAAACGCATCACAGACTTAGTGTCTAACTTTGTGTGAACAAGAACTTCAAAAACATCTAGAGGGTTAAGGGATCATGTTTTAGCTGAGAGTGTAAGCCTGGTTTGGTTCTCAGTAGCGTAGTCCACAAGAACTGACATGAGGCTTGTATAATCCTAGGTCACTGTTCTCTATAGAGTTGGAAAACAATATATTCAGTTGAATTATTTCAGATAACTCGCAAAGAATTTTACTGTTCAAAAATTCTGTGTCAGGAGGGATTTCCCCAACACTAGACCGTAGATAAAAAGATTAAAATCTTGTTTTTTGTTGGTTTTGTTAAATGTAAGTTTCTTTCCATTTGGCCTTTGCTTTGAGCCCTTAGGGACTGCTGGTCCAGTTTTTCTTGAATAACACAGGAACTGATTGCAAAAATTTGCAAATAAAAAAGCATGATGAACCTTTGGGCAGCAGGAATTGTAGCTATCTTTTCCATTGGTTTCATGACTTTTTTTTTTTTAATTGATATTTGATCTATCAGAAATTTATATTCAATCAAGAATGAATTCCTAAATATGAATGTGTCTACTTGTTCTATCTTAAGTTTTCCTTTGAAGTGTAGACATTTAATAGAAATTAAGGCATGATGTTGTCAAATCCCCCAATTCTTTAAAAGACAATCAGTAGAATTACTTTTTACAGATATACTCCATTTTTCACTACATTTTAAGTTTACAATAGATGGAAAAATTCTTGGCTAAGACTTTATGAGACTTCGTAGCTGTTTAGTTGGATTATGTTTAGCAGTAGATTTTGTGAGATATCTTCGTATGTTTGCTAGACTAAGAAGCAGATAACACAGGTAATGATTGTGCTAGCACACACACAGATTTATAGAACTATAGACGCACGTTAAATAAATAATACTAATAATTATTAATATTGAATATTCCATTATTCAATATTATTGAATAATACTTCACAAAGCAAAGAGATTTCAAAGGCACCAGTGTGAATCTATTAACTCCCATGGTGTAGCTCCTGATTTACACCTGTGTGTGTGAGAGGAAAGTTTAGTGATTACAGTGTTTGCTTTAGATGAGTGAAGACTGGGCTTATGTAATAGTAACAGAGTATTAAAATATAGAAATATTCCATACTTTTTCTTCCTCTTCTACCCTCTCTGGTAATGCGGAACTTAGTCTCTGTAGCCCCGTATACACATAGTATTTGTGTGAAGAACCTTGAAAATATGGTTGGCTGATGTAATCATGCACAGATTCTAATTTCCTGTTTTTATGCATATGTTAATTATTATTAATTTGGTGGTAAGGATATAACTGAATACAAAAGAGAACTAACTGTCCTGAGCAGTTGAAACAAAGAGTAAATTTAATGGTTTAATTATGTTATTCCTGAGCATGACTGTTTTAACAGGGTTGAATATTGTGTCTCTTATGGTACATTATTTCTTAATAATCTGCACTTTTGAACAAAGCTGCCTTGTCATCTCCCTTACCTTGTGGAGGAGGAGGACTTCATTTTTTGTTTTATCTTCGGTGAATCTGTAGGAAAAAATTCCTTGAGCTTCACTGATCTGAGTGATGCCTGTTATGAAAATTTCTATAGAATTCCAGAATGTATGTGAGATATTGACTTTAGGGAATCTATTAAATTTTGAAGCTTGACAAGTTCCCTAGTTTAATTTATGGTCTATAGAAATATGGGATATTCATTGTCTCTTTTTCAGCTCTTAGGAATTGCATGTGTGTGTGTGTGTCTGCATTTATCATTTAGTCCATACAGGAGGTAGGGTAAATACTAACTAAACATTTAAAATATACTCCTCAAGCTACTTTTAGTTTGAAGTGTCTGTAGCTTGAGCAATGTTAGAGTGCATGAATTTAGAACAAGAATTAGTCAGTGGTCTATGTTCTCTTTTAAGTGTGAATTCTAGACAGTAGAATTGATAATGACAGCTTTCTCTTCCTGCCTTTCCCTCCCTTTTTGATCATGTTGTGTGAGCATGCGTATGCATGTGTCTGTGTGTTTATGTGCATTTATATAAGATTATATATCAGTTTTCTCAAATATATTATTTTTACTAAAAATATAAAAGGATGATTGGACAAAAAAATGTGCTTAAGAGTCTCTAATAGATTTCAATCCTGTCTGCCTGCTGCTCTGTTTTGCAGCAAGTCAAATTTTTTTTTTTTTTTCTTCCCCAAAGCTGATAATTGAAAGCCTATCTTGTTCTTGCAGAATGGTTTTGCTGTTGTAAGGCCCCCAGGCCATCATGCTGAAGAATCAACAGCCATGTAAGTACCAGGGAATATTGCCCATCTTGGAGCACTAAGGTTACTGGCAATCACCTGCATTGTGCATGTCTCTGAAGAACTGTAATTGTTAGCAGATGACTGAAAAGGCTTTCTAGGTACTCCCAGAAGCAGATTTATGGCCTCAGAGATCATATAGCATTTTTTAAAATGCTCTGAACATTATTTATAACTGTTTTCCTGACTGATTTGCTTTCTTATTTCTCCTCTTCTCTATTCCACAGGGGGTTCTGCTTTTTTAATTCGATTGCAATTACTGCCAAATACCTGAGAGACAAGCTAAATATAGGCAAGATATTGATTGTAGATCTGGTATGTATTCTTGCAAGCACCATACTTTCAGTGCATCTAGATGAAAGATAATGAATTTGTATTTATACGTCAAGTTTTCCTGCTTTCAATACCTACAAGTAATAAAGGTGTGCATTTCCTCTGATTTTGGGAACTCATTAAAGCCAGGATGGCAGTACCGAAGCCATAAACATCTATGTTTCACTTTAATGGTGTTAACTGCAATTTAATGAGAAGAAGGCACAGATCAGGGCAACTTTTATGGTCCTTAAATGAATTGATACTTCCACCGTTAAAATAACCCTACAGAATCCAAGTTTACTTTTCCCTACAGAATACAAACTTTAAATAGTCAGATGTGCTTAAAAAATGTTGTTGCTTTGGTAACCAAATTGGCCACTTCCCCCAGCTAGCAATGATTCGACTTGTTGTGTAGCTTCGATATTATTAAACAAATCAACAGGTTATTCCCTCTAAGAAGTTTTTAAATCATGTATGCCAGTTCTTGATGGTTCCCTAAAGGAAAACTACGTGATTAAAAATCAGCTTCATTGGATTAGTCTTGTATTTCAATAGAAGGCATTCTTACACAACACTTAATAGGTTTAACAAATGGATTATTTAAATGCAAATGACATTTGGCATGTTGTCTATATTATTTTCATGAATAATGAATTGGAGCTCTGCCTTGCACTTAAAGGATCAGCCCAATCCACAGCCGAAGGAAAGTTGAATGCTGATTTATGAGCACCATTTTTGTTTTCCTACAGTTCACGAGGAGGTGTAATAGGGTGTCTGACAAAGCATAGACAGGAAATGAACCCTGGCATCAAAACCTAACCTGTTACATCTGCACTTAATTAATTTTTGCAGGTGATAAAAGATTTAAAGACAAAATATGTTAAAGGGTTTTTGAAGTGCAGGGCTTAATAGTCTAAATCTTGTTCATATCTGCACTGGTAATTAAATCTTATTGTGAAGTCATGGCCTTACCATCTAGCACTTTTGTTGAGTTAAACACGCATACTGGTTGTTGAAGAGAAGCAGAGAAAGGGCGAGTGTGAGAGAAAGAAACAGCAAGTGAAAAATGAGCAGTAAAATAAGTATATGGAAAACTTAGATATGCTGAGGAAGTTTTTCAGATATTTCCCAGTGTTTTACTATCACCTAGGAACACAGTAATCAACTGCAAGAAACCAGTATTTGTGAAAAAAATCACTTCCATTGTATGTTGTATCCATTTGCTGACTTGCATCTTACAGTTCATTGAGTTTTACTGCAGTAAATGCTGGCCAAAAGTGAATTCTATGTTTATTCTTGTTTTTGAATAGAAAAGCCTATTCAACAGTTGTATTTGGTGAATGTTTTGGGGTCTTTTTGATTCTAAAAGTGTTACGTTCACCGAGTCAGAAAAAGAAATCATTTCCATTTGACCTGCTCAACCAACAAGTACTTAGGAACTCGGCTTCAATTTTGCAAGGCAAAGCTAAATGTGCAAATCATTACCTGTGCAAATAATTACCTGTGAAGCTGCCTATCCTTACTAGAGAAAGCAGATAGGGAACACTCAGCCTCTCTTTGACTCTTTCCCATTGGCCAGAGTAACTTGGCTGGTGAAAGGGGTGAAATACATGGCTGATACAGATTGCTTCATTCCTGGAGCAGTTACAGTCCAGTCCATAATCTGCTCCATGGTCAATGCAGTGATGCATAAAAATTCATTAGGAAAATTTCTTATATATGCAAACTATGGCTAAAATATAATCCAAACTGAATTAATGAATAAAGAAGTTAATAGTGGTGTCTTTATGTCCATCAAAGGAGAACTTTGGGCATCTGAAAAAAAAAAAAAAAGAATGGAATTACAGGTATTAGACTGAAAATTAACCTTTAAGAGTATATTTTGACAGTGACTAGCACAGCGGGACTTTAGGCTGATTGGGAGCTATGCATGTTACTGCAGTGTTAATACTAAAACATAATATTCAGTCCCATACATTAAACTGTGCTCTAGCTACAAATGAAGAGTAACCTTCATAGCTGCTACATATGTTTATATAAATTCTTAGCCTTTTTATTTTTAATCTTTCCTTCATTTTTTTTTTTCTATGCTAAAGTAAAAGATTGGTTTGTCAGCCTTTCTTTCCTCTTTCCACTATATGAATAAACCTTCAGTTTTGAATTGAATTATACACACGGAATGCATTTGATCCACCAAGGCCAGAACATATTTCATATATGGTAACTAACATACAAAGTCTTAAATAACACAGATGTTTAATTTACTGTTCTTCAAAAGATAGACATCCTTGGTGAAGTTAAACAAGAAAGCTAGTTTTGAAATTCGGGCAATCAGAAAAAGGCTCTGCTTGACCACTTAATCTTTTACTTGTCATTTGCAAACTTTTGTAGCAAGAAACCTAAACTCTAATGTGCACTGAAAATAAAGACTAATCTAAAATGACCAAGTGTAGTACTCTCTCGTTTTCAGATACCTTCTTGTAGGTAGATCCATATGACAGATCTTCATAGCTATTCAGCTTGTGGCTGCATTTCTCATCCCAAGATCATGCATACTTGCACATATGCTACTGTGTTCTGGGGTCTGTTTTAGAGTAAACCAATTACTTTGGCCCCCCGATGAAAACTGATGTGGTTCTGGGGTTACTCAGCAAGCTACATTTGAGTTCACTTGCCACTCAAAAACGTCTAACAACACTCTGGTGATGTTCAAACCTCCAACACCCTCACATTAGTGTATGCTCCTCTCGTTCCCCCACGTGAGTTACATTTAACCTCAGCATTATACAATGGGACTGTGACTTTATCCTCGTTTTTTCAAACACTTTCAACTGAGAAAAGTATTCCTTATGATATTACCCTAGATGTGTCCCAGAGGAGGTCCAACTCAATATTGCAGCATTAGAGAGATTAGATAAACCTAGAGAGCCCAGAGCAATATGGATGAAAGCAATGGACTACTTCAGCTGGCAAAGAGTGCAAGCAATGGGCAGTGCTTACTCTGCTGTTGGCAGCGTAGGTCTAACCTGAACCTTCCTGGAGTCGAGACATCCTGAGGAAAAAGTGACTATTGTTTTTCTAATACTAACTTCAGCTCAGACTTCATAGCATTTGTAAAATAAATACAGTCTGAGTAGCAATGTTGCTCCTCAGAGTACTTTTTCTATTCTCCTTCTTGTTTCTGTCTTAAACTAGAAATTTTAAATGGATTGCCTAAAGGAGAATTGATAAAATCTTTATTTTTTTAGTTTCTCACAAATCCCTGTGCATAAACTTACAAAAAGGTTTTCCAAAAAAAAAAAAAAAAAATCCCTTGCCCTTGCAAAGGTTAAGTGGATTGTGGATTTTACATTTCTTTCACTTGTAAAATTTCAGGCATGCAATAATAGAAGTTTTTTTTTTTAAAAAAAGCCTTTATCATAGAGATACACTGCTGGTATTTCTTTCTTATTATTTTATTTAATAACATAGAATTTCTTTGCACTGAGATTATACAATGTTTGAAATATGGAGCCTGGCCAAGGTCACTCCTTGATTGTGGAAGGCACCATCCTATCTACCAGATGATTTAATAGCTAATGAGATCATATTTTGATGTCTTCAACTGTTACCGTCATGATTTTGCAAAAATGAAGTATGAAGTCCTTTCTGCATCTGGCATCTCTTTTGATGTGGATCTAACTGCTGAGGGACTGCTAACCGAACTGAATGTTTCAAGAAAGCCAATTTACTCAGCTGGTCGCAAAGCCTTTGACCTCAATAGTGGAACTTGGCAAATCAATGAATACACTTATGTTTAGTGTTCTGTCAAGAATTGTGAAAAAGCTCTGTAAACCATAGATCCTTCTGCAAAATACTAGTTTGTAGTTTAAACATTAGTCTTTCTTCAGAGGCCAATGAGGCTAGTTAATTAAGCCTGAGGGGTTATGAACTGTTGGCAGTTAATAAGTCATAAAATTCCTCCATAAAACAGGATGCTAGATTCCATCACTGAGGCAAGGAGTACAAAGAGCCGGTGTATAAATATCTAATTGTACAAAAGGACTGGGATTTCTCAATGACTGCTCATCTGGAGTCTCCAGGGCATGCTCACTATGGTTTCCTGATTTTTAGAAGCCAGTTTAAAAAATGAGTGCATTAAAGAGTAATTTGCCTGAAAGTTCAGGAAGTATGGGGTGGTGAAGGGAGGGGGAAAGGGAAAGACAAAAGAAGGGCAAGGGAGAGGGAGAGAAACAGAGAGAGAGAAGGTAAAAGAAAGCAGAACTGAGCTCTCTACACTGAGTTGGACATTATTACATTTGTCATCTGTTTTCTTTCTCCTTTAGGATGTTCACCATGGCAACGGTACACAGCAGGCTTTTTATACTGACCCCAGCATCCTGTATGTTTCCCTCCATCGCTATGATGAAGGCAACTTCTTCCCTGGCAGTGGAGCCCCAAATGAGGTTAGGTTTATTTCTTTAGAGTCCCATTTTTATTTGTATCTTTCAGGTAATTGCGTTGCATGATTACCCCTAATTTTCTCGTCCTTCTCTGGTTCTTTAAATTACACCATATTACCAAATTGTCCATTGGGATCGAGGGACCAGTGTAGAACAAGTGCATAACCCAGAGCAGTCCTTGTCAAACAAAGCTGGAGTGATCTAACATGTTGTTTGATGTTTGTTTCTAAAGCACACTTTAATTTTTTTTTCTTTTTATGCCCATTCCCCTGTTCTTTTATCCTCTTTCTTCTTCCTCTTCTTCAGTTCTTCTGGCATTTTCTTTCTGTTTTTCAGGTTGGAAGTGGCCTTGGTGAAGGGTATAATATAAATATTGCTTGGACCGGTGGCTTGGACCCTCCTATGGGAGATGTTGAGTATCTTACAGCATTCAGGTTGGTACTTTTTTTCTAATTGTAGAACACAAGACACAAGAAACAGTTAGCATAACTCTGAAAGGAGGAAGAGCCATGGTGAAACTAACTTAATCTTGGTACTTGAAAATTTCCCAGGGTTAATAAATGGTTTATTTAATTATTGTTGTCATCCAATCAGAATGAAAATGAATAACAAAAACAAATAATAATAGTTTAATCATTCAGTCATTTTGTCATATCATGCTGATATACTGAGTTTGAGCTACTTATTTCCCTATCTACAAAATGTATGTGTAAGCAGCTATATTAGGCACAAAAAAAATACCTAGCGTTCATGGTCATTGCAGTTACATGCAAGTGTAGCAGATACAAAACACTGTGAAGTATGGTCCAAATCTAGCATTCCTCATCAACATGAGGAATCTCATGATCGTACTATGATCCTCACAAATTTCACCAACTGGCATTTTATATATAGGATAGTAAAGTATTGGTTACTTAGAAGTAAATAATTGTGAAATACATAAGTAAGGATGACATGAAATGTGATGCTGTATTTATTTGCTTTCAGTATCTTTCTAAATAAAATTTCATTCTTTCATAGGTGATGCATCATAATCATAGTCCTATTTTCATGGGACTAGTGGAGACAAAACAAGTTTAAAACATGCTATTTTATATTTTCAGTAGTCCTACCTTACATATATCATTTCCTTTCACTGAAAAGCAGACATGTGTAAGTGTTCAGTGAGCTCTTGCCCCTCAAGAATGAGCAAATATTGCGTATCTGAACACAGCCTTATTTTAGTCAAAACTGACGTCAGTTGAGTAGGACAGTGAAACAACTAACATGTATATCTGATCAAATCCAAGACTTATAATTCAAAACAGTTCATTTATCTTTTACAGCTTTTGACCTACATTCTATCAAAAATATAAATAATATAAAATTCATTTCTCATCTTTTTTTCTGAAGCACTCTTTGATAGTCCATAAAAAAGTACTCAGAGGATTTCATAACAATACACCTGAATTTGAAATGTAAGCCCTAGGGACAGAAATGGCCTAACACAGTTATCGTAACACAGTTTTTGTGAAACGATTTTGAATTATGTTTGCTTCATTTGCCTAAACTTAAGAGTCTAAACAAATAGCTTAAGGCAGTAGGCTCCAGACTTTCTGCACTTAAATCTTGCCTCAAACTCTTTCCACAATCTGCTTTATTTTTTGTTTTATAGAAGTGAGGATACTGGATGGTTCACATTACTAGTTTTAGTGTCTCATGTTAATATCTGGTACGATCACCCCCAATTCTTGGTTTAGATTTGACCTGCACTGATATAAATAATACGGAGATCTAACTTTTGCGCAAGGCTGGTCTCAGCTTATTGTCACCCTTGTTATTGTGACAGCAATAACCTGGGCTTAATAGCACCTTTCTAAAATTTCCAAATATGTTCTCTACAGTAAGGCCTATTTGTGAACAGTTCAGAGTAGCTAATATTGCTGCTATACATATTGCTCTACTTCAGAGTTAAAGGGAATGTCAATCAATGTCAATTTTGTCGGGGCAAAACAGGACTTTTCAGAAAAACATAATTCATGTTAATTTACACACTGAGTAATTATTTGCAGTCATGCCATTGCAGTGAGTGATTAATTACAATTCCTTTAAAGCAGATATATTCAGTGTAATGATTAGGTTCTCCCTGTGAAAAATTTCTGATTGTTCAAAATTCCTTTAAAAGAATCCATTTAATCCTGTAATTCATGCTTGCATCATGCAGGTGATGTTAAACAACTAATTGTTATTTTTTAATTTTTATTTTCAACAAATATAATGCTAATTGCATTAGATATACTGCTATTTTCCTTTTATCCAAATGAACATTATCACCAGTAGTTTTCCTTCACTCTAAGCTCCCTTTTTTTTTTCCTGGGCAAAAAGTCTGGCTTGCCTGTAGTGCACCCTGCTGTGAATGGTATCACTGGTCTGACATTTCTGAGTGGGAGTCAGTGAAGCAACCTGCACAGAACTTTGAACTTTTAACACAAAACTCTGTAAATTATGTAGATGGGCCAGATAGTCATTTACCATGCATCTGGTCAGAATGATGAGTAGTGGTAAGTCAGTGAGGTTCCTCCAGAACATATGCAAAGTGTCAGTAAGTTTGCAGAAGGATGGAGTCAGCTTTGAGAACAACTGGGGCTACTTGTTTTTTTGCATATTCAAGAACCTAATCCTTTGAGTCCTTAAGATTTGCAAAATTTCTTTAAAATCACCTAAAACTCCCTATGAGGTGTATATAACCTTCACTTTCTCCCAGCAGAGCTATAGTTTCTTCAGATTGCACCCAGCACGTATTTGAAGTGTCAGCAAACATGATACTAGGTAGCTCATTACTGCTTGATTGACTGTCAAATTTCACAGCAGAGAACCTTCTGAATGACTACGTCCACAGAAAAAGAGAGCAAGGCCATTCTTTGTGCCAAGGCCGAGTTTTGCTCATCATCAGGTATATATGCAGATGAGTGATATATTTGATATCATGAGCCCAGTTCTTAGAAAGGAATCTGTTTCTAGAATTGTACAAGCAGGTACACATTAAGTAGGTAAATATTTATGATTTTCAGCTGAATAAATCAATAGGTAAATCTATTTTACCTAAATCTTGTTGTGATTGCATGAGATTCCACCTCAATTTCTTTCCTCCAAACCTTCCTAGAAAATATTTTTATGTGTTTCAAGAAACAGGGGTGCTCCACCTCCCTCCCCAGTTTAAAAATGCAGTGCACTTGAAGAAGAGTTAGAGGCATAACAGAGAAGAAACGCGTCAAATCATGCTGAGAGAGTGGCTCCAGTGGGCCTATAGTAGGAAACCAGAAAAAAATATGGGGCTGGTTTGCATCTGCCATTTTGGGTTCAGTGCTATGTGCAATTTTAATGGTAGAAGCCAGTAGGAAGAATTCCATGTATAAGAAGATAAGTTTTTCCTTCTGTTTCTTTTGCCTCTATTCTACGAAAATGTTTGTGTATTTTAAGTACAAGGAGGTAGTAAAAATGAAAGTAAGAGAGAGAAGCTTCTGTCTTAAGTTTTCCATAGATGCTTTCTTTGATGTTTATTATAGCTAAACAACTGTTCTATCTAAAAGAATCCCTGAAAAAAAAAGTCTCTTTTTAAATGGAAGCCGCCTCTTCTTTTGCTCAGTGATGAGACAAAAGCACAGCTCTTTTCCATTATTCTCAAGGGTCAAGGCATCCTCGCCCCTGAGAGTTTTGTCTCATCATTCACTTTCACCTATATAATCTAAATTCACTTTAACCTCTTTGAAAGCAATGGAAGATGGTGGCTATCTTCTAAAATGGAGATTCTACACAAGAATTTATGAGAATATAATCCACTAACTTCTGCCAACAGCTACAGGAAAAATAACAGCAATGATCAACTACTCATGTTAAAATAATTATTTTCATAAGCTACACGTTATACCAGATGTGCTCAGTAAAGGAGGCAGCAGACAGAGGCACAGGTCTGTATTGTACATATGCCCATGTGCGTGTATGTACTTAGAGTTTATAGAGGACAGAAAGGGAGATGTGTTTTTATATGGCAGAATACAGCAGATGCAGGAGGAAACAAATGTGCATGTTCAGAAGAGGGGGGAGACGCGAGAGACAGAAGGAAGTGGGGTTTGCCTTCCAACTGCTTTTCACTGCTTTTATTCAGCAAAGGAGCTGTAAATTCAGCTTAACCAGGCAGTATGCTCTGGCTGCTTTGCACCGCTCCAGCGTAGCATAAAGCAACCACACCGTATCAGTGAACCTGGCTGCAAAGCTTACTTGAACTAAAATGTGTGTGTATGTGTGTGTGTATGCTCCTTGGAAACATTAGAAACAGCTCATGATAACATTAAGTTTCATTTTTAGCAGTCACATAAATCATTTCAATTTAAGAAGGTGAGCAAATTCTCATGGCATGGATGATATTATGAGAGAATTAAGGACAAAGTACTGTATCAGTGATTTAACTTAAAATATGCCTAAAAAATATGCCAAAATAATAATCCTAAATAAAAGGAATTACAATTAAAATTATACTTGAATCCAGACTTGTTAAAGGGTAAAAATGAAAGAAAACAAAAGTATGCAGAAAATTTTTGCTCTTTCTTATGGTTAACTGTGGTTTTTTGGGGAGGAAAAATGATATTTATATAATCAATAATTAATATAAATCACTGTAGTCTAATCTCTGGTCAAAACTTTAAGAAATATTCTTTGTAGATTTTTTTTTATTTTTGTGCAGTGCATAGCTATAGTTACTAGAGAGCTTGCACTGATGTATGCTACCCCCACCCTTTTTAGTCTTAGTTTGATATTTTCTGATTTAGTAACATTTACTTTTGATCTAATAAAAAGAAAAGCCTTTATAAATACATTTTTGCTCTTTTTCAAATATATTCTTTTTTAAACTCTGTTTCAACATTGGTCTTAATTATGAATTTTCTTGACTTTTAAAGTTACAATGTCATACATGAAGCCTAAAAAGGAAACTAACAGTGGATTTTCCTATGTTTTATGTATTTTCATAATGTACACATATGTAGTATATATTCATATATATTATTTTATTTGCCCCTACATTTTATTTAATTTTTTTTTGTTGTTTGTTAAAGATGTGGAGAGAGAAGCATTAAATTTTGTGTATCCTGCTTTTTTATTTTTTCTTCATTTGATCTGTGGATATTGAGATGTCTGATGTGTGTCTGAAAAACAAAAAAAAATCGTAGATCAATAGTCTTCCAATTTCATTAAAAGTCCATATATTCATGTGTAGCTGAAGTTCACATTCTTTCTTTTCTATATGAACTATTATTTTAAATATATTTCCATTTCTTACGTTACACCCCTTCTTATTAGTCTTCTTTTGAAATTCAATATTTCTGATCTTTTCAATATCTTTTTATTTAAAAACGTATCCAATTGCATAATCAATTTAATTGCTCATCTCTGAAGCTCTTCTATTTTCTGGAAATGAACTAAATATACCACATGAGGGCGAACCATCGATTTATATTATTTCCGTTATTACGGCTTCATTTGACATCACTGCTCTGCACTATTGTATAACTCTCTGACTGACTGGAAACATTGTTTATAGTAAACATAACAAAGGAACTTTGGAGACAAAAACATATTTCCTAGCTGTACCTAGCTGTACTGTAAAGAAACTAAGTAGTATATATCACTGGTATATAGTGATAACCATTAATGAATAGGTTGTCATTAATAAAGTTTTTTTAAAAGAAATTATTTTAATTATCTGTAACTTAACGCTGTTATTTTTAGGACTGTAATGTCGAGCGGCCACTGATGAGGCTACACTGTGCTAGGTTCAATACCTGAACCAAGTGTACAGGAGGCAGACGGGCATCAGATGAGTGCTATTTACCCACCATTCTTCTGCATTCTCATGGCCATAGTATTACTTGGAAAAGCTAGGGTTTAAATACAGATCAATATAGCAAACCGAAAGACAGTCATCTATCTACCTATACAGTGGTTTCTGTATGTATATATAAGCAGGGATATGTATATATATACACTTTGCTTTCAATCACCCATAGCTTTATGCAGATTTATTAGTTAGAATTACAATTAGTTATTCATTTCTGATTTTACCCCTTCTTTCTTGTGTCTTTAAAATAACATTTCAACCAGAAATTCTCTTTTCCCAGCCTTGTGTCATGGCAAATATTTCAGGAAAATTCAAAGATAACTGGACAAAACATCCATTAAAAAAAGAAGACTTAAAAGTTCATTAAGAGTTTCTTATGAAGTTTGCTTAGAATAGTATTCTTCAAGCATCTTAGTATGTAAGTTTCATGTGTGCATATTGAATAATCCTGAAGATCTGTGCTTTTGCATAGGTTTGGATTGCGTGTAATATAATTATAGAAAATTTTGTGCTCTATTCCTGTTTCTAGACAGTTCTTCAGGGCACTCAGTTTTATACTGAGGGGGTAGGGACAGAGTTCTCAGGAAATAGAGAAATAGGGTTAAAAGTATTTGAAACATTGGTATAAACAGCTTTTCAACATTTTGTTATACTTCAAAGTTCACCATAAAACTAAAACTGGCAACACTGTTTATATCCTGTGACCTCTTGTTCTTCCTACTTGTTTATTTTTATTCAGAAAATCCAACTTTTTCTCACCAAACTACTCTAAACTTTCACCTTAACTGTACTGGGATTTAAAAAAAAAAAAACATATGAAGCTCCTTTCATTCACTGGGACTACAGAAATGAGATCTTTCATTACAGAAATTAATTAATGTCGTCTTACTTTTCTACAAATGCACA
Source organism: Nothocercus julius (assembly GCA_013398735.1). Taxonomy (NCBI): domain Eukaryota; kingdom Metazoa; phylum Chordata; class Aves; order Tinamiformes; family Tinamidae; genus Nothocercus; species Nothocercus julius. Next base: position 971,428 of record VZSV01000224.1, on the reverse strand, counting down.
GTTTCTTTTATTGACATGGCAGAGTAGGGGGTGGAGGAGAAAGAATAATAAAATACAGTGTGTGTCAAGTTTATGTGGCTCAGGTTAAAAACTATTTGATTAAAACGCCAAGAAATGCACAGTCTGTAGTTTTCAGAGTCCAGAAATGTACCTGAACTCTTTTCCAATATAAGTGTTTTCCAATTTTTATCAAGCCAGAAAGATGAAAGAATAGAGGCAAAAGGATAAAGAATTGCCATATTGCCACATACTTTACTGGAAAGGTGAGAATATCATCAGAAACATCCTGGAAGAAATTAAACAGCAGCAAGAGTACAGAAGATTTTCTTCAGCTACAAAGTCAAAATATCTGTGGTATTTAGATGGAGATAAGTTTCAGGTCTGAATTAAAAGTCCTACAGCAACACTGAGCAATTGTGTAGATGCCCAGCCCCAATTTAAATTTTGTTGCTTTATAATAACTTTTGAGAACTACATTGTAGCCTGTAAAAAATATCCACATGTTCTCTGTTGGAACAACTCCAGACTGTAACAGAACCACTAGATTGCACCCTGGTGCTTTATGTATTGTTTAATTGTTTTCCTTTGGTGGATATTTTTATTAAAAGCCCATTATCCTGAATCAGACAGAAGTGTTGTTTCAAGAACAGCAGAAACAGAGCTACACAGTTCTTATTCATGCCTTCTTTAGCTAGCTCAGTTAATGAGACCTCCACTGTTCTTCTTTTAATACTTAAGGAAGAAAAAAGAAACGGAGTTTTATTTTCCCCTTTCAAATGCGACCAGGATTGCAAAGAAGTATTGTGGGGTGCCCACGCACCTGTGTCTCTGCGTATGTTAGCGTGTGCCTCCCGGGCATGGCTGTGCTTGTAGATGTCCTCATGATTTTGCACTGGTAACTCCTTTGAGATATTTAATTGCAGTGATTTTGGGTACCTCTGCTACGCTTTATCCATTAAGTAATTGAATGAAAAGAACGTGCCTTTTTCATAGAGGATATATTCTGGTAAACATAGCTCCAGTAATTCCAAATAAAAATAGAAAAATCTGTCCAGAGACAGATTTTGAAATCCTGAGTAATGTTGAGTAGCACTTTACTCAGTGCTGCAAGATCTTTCAAGGTTTCTGCATACTGGATGTAATTAGAGCCCCACATCTGAGGGTTTCAGTATGCCTTTAATTCCACTTTTAATCTTATAAATATGTCTGAAGTTATGAAGATACATATTCTCAAAAATAGGATCTAATGAAAAATATTCAGGGAGGCCTGTGACTCATGATCATCTCATATTAGCAGTACTTCTTGGGTAGCCAGTAATCTCATTAACCAGTTACTAGAAAAATAAATTGTTACGCAATGTGAAGGAAGCCATCAGACTTCAAGCTCCCACATGCGAATTGTTTCTTACAGGCAGTATTAGAAAAATGCTCAGTCATGCACTTTGTTGTGATGTTTGTTGCATTTGTATTTTTTCATGCAAAATGTGATCTTTGTTCTATGAGCACATATGCTTAATTTTGCCCCCGCTAGGGCCAGGATTGAGAAGTGATTCAGTCACCTGTGTAATTAGCTAAAGCCATTCCAAGTTTTGCATGTCAGCATAACTTAAGGGATTATTATTATTTATACTGTATTAGTATTTTTACTTTTAAAAGTATTGCATTTTTATTATTTATACTGTATACTTTATACTGTTTATACTGTATAGGTAGCCTATGACAAGAGTCATCTTTCTGGTTAAAAGAGTTTCTTAAAGCAGAAGCTACTCACTGAGCGAGGATGACAGAATCTGATCTTAGTTACTGTGATTACATGTAAAATCATTAGGCAAGCAAAGCTTTAAGATTATACATAAGCATTTTCAATTGTTTTTGTGGCTTGAAAAAAATGGGCTTTTTTATTTCCATTGATTGATTTGTGCACATTGATTGGCTGATTCTTATGTTTTCCTATCACAGTCTTTGAACTCATATCAATACCAGGTATTAATGAAAATACACTTACTAAAGCTATAAACCTATCAAAAATTCATGAAAAGCTAAAACAAGCACATTGCCATACAGCATAAACCAGGCTGAAAATAGGTATCTGCAGATGCTGTTTAGGACTTCTCCTATCTCATGATATAGATGGTTTCTTACAGGTAGTAAGAAAAGTGGAGGACTAGAGGGAAGATGCATCTTTTGGTGTCTTTTCTCACTGTCAGAAAATTCACCGAACTTTGCTGCTTTCTCCCTCCCATGCAGGATATGCATTACTAAGTAGAGCTGACTAAAGACAGCAGTTCCAGTAAGTAGCAACTACCCGTGGTTTGGACATGTGATTTTCTTCTACACTGAAACAAAACCAAAACTATTTGAAAGTTTCCAAGAAAACAAGTAAGTGCGTCTTTCAAACCCTTTCGTGACTAAGTTCATCTGTATCCTCATGGTGAGGATATCACTCTAGAAAGCAGAAAAATCTTAAGTGAAAATCCCAACCCTGAGTGACAGAAAACAACTTCTCATCCCTCATTCTTACAAATCAGGGACTTGAACCTGACCTCATCACATCTGAAGTTAGCACCCTTGCTGTCAGGCTATTTGGATTTCTTTTTTCCTTACTCTGAAAAAGTCCCTCTGGGAAAAAAAAAAAAAAAAAAAAAAAAGTGATGCACATATATAAAATTATTTTGTTTTAGTAAAAGAGTATAGTTCATGAAATAATAATAAAAAAAAATTCTAAATATGCATAATTAGGCTGATCTGAAACTGGGGGCTATTTGGCTCCCTATGCCGGGATATCATATGTTCCAGATTAAGAAACAACAGTTGTTAAACCTCAGCAAGTACTTCCATTCCTTTATGATAAGGACTTCTCATTCTCTATGGTTTATTAACATCAGCTTTATCCTCCATCTGAATTCTGTATGAAATTCTCTATGGAAAATGATTCACCTTGTATCTGAAAATGACAATTCATTATTTACTGTGTAGACTGCAAGTCTATAAGAAAAAAATACTACAGGTTTTATAAGAAAAAAAAAGTATTTAAAAGAGCCACCCACATTTTGATTTAATTCTTGTTAAAAACTGGAGGCAAAATCAGAAAAAGAAATGCCAAATTTGTAACAGCTTGAAGACTCTGATTCCCGATGATCAGGAAGGAAATGATTTCACTCCAGCTCTATCTTCAGATGGACCACTGCTCAGAAGTATCAACAACTATCCTTGAAAGTGATAGCATGCAGTGGGTGAATGTTCTTGAGTTAATTTTGATTTCCTCCGTGCCAAGTTCAGTTGTTGGTACCTGTGGGAAAAATCACTGAACAAAAATGGAAATGCTTATACTGTCCTTTATGTCCTTGCAGAGCAAGTTTAAGAAGTTAAAGTAATGGAAATAAGCTCACTTCCTGTTTTTTGTTTTCCCAGTGTTCACGCTTATTTAGTAAACATTGATCTTATACTGCTCAAGCAACAACCTTTTAATCACTAGACATAGGCAACACTGCATTCTTTAAGAATGTCCTCTGCCATTTTCTTTTCTCATTTCTCTGAGTCATTCATCTGACAACTTACCAAGTTATTCTCAGCATCTGTAACTCCCTTCCCTACCCCCGATCTATCCTCTACCTCTGATCACAGCATTGATCCTCATCTGTTCATCTGTTCTCCTTTTCTAACTCTTTCGCTTGGCATCAAGATCATCATCTTTTTTCATCAGCTGATCTATCCTGGCCACAAGGTTTCTCTGCTCTTAATCATCTCTTTAATCTTAAATCCCACTCCTAAAGGACTGTTGTCCCATATGATATAATTGGGTTTCACTGAAAAGGAGAAAAAAGCACTCTTAACCTTTCTCTCACCTTTCTTTCCAAGGTGTGAGTGTACATATTGCTGGCTGTCCTCTGCTTCAGTTCTAGACCTTCTCCAAGCAGCAGCTATCTTTAAACTGCTCTTAGCATAAAATCATCATAGCCCAAAGCTCTGAATCTGTATTTCATTCTGCTCTTCCTTAACATGTCATCTGCTTCTAGTAATCGTAACGATCTTTGGCTTGGAAATTTGTCTTTCCTTGGCTCTCATGCCTGGTATCCCTAGATTTCACTCAACATTTCTGGTAGTTCCTTTAACTTATCTTTTAGAGAAACCACCATTTTCCCCCTTCAATTTTCTTCAGTGCTTTCAGGGCATTCTGCTTTTGGTCTTGGTTCCTTCTCCTACTTCCTTATATCTCTCTAGGGGGTTGCATCCACAATGCAACTTCAATTACTATTTCTCAGCCAATTACATCAGCTCTATGTCTCTGGTCTGTTTCTTTTGCACATCATGAAATTTAGAATAATATTCTGATTCACTGTTTACTAAAGACTACCTTTCGATCAAACCTAATTTAAATGAGTTCTTGCCCCTAAATTCTTACTGTCATTCATTTACAAAACCATCTTTCTGTCTGTCACTCAGACAAGTACTTGTGCTACCTTTGACCTTCTCTGTTGGAAGTCACATCACAGCAGTGGATAAATTTTCCATTTTTTTTTTCTGCAGCATATCTCTGAAAAAGAGAATATGCTAACATATCCACCAATTAAAAAGTGCTATGATACCATGTACAAGTACAGGTCAGGTATTAGTGTTACGTGCTTTTTTTTTATTTATTTCTGGTGAAAAATCCAATGCGGCTCCAATGTACTACACTAATATCTACTTTTTTATTATTATTGAGCATAATAGTAAGATATAAGGATGTCTTCAAATCAGACATCTAAATATACTACTGGTAGGATCCTGTCCTTCCCAAAACAGTCTTTGAAAGCATGATCCATCCCTTTTAGGATCATATGTATTCCTCAGGATCCCTTCTACAGTGGGTCTCATTAAGCCCATGAAGCAGACATATCATGTTGACATCTGAGGAAAATGGCGACCATGGGAAAAATCTACGACCTGTTATGCACTGTATCCCTGCAAGCAAATATTATTAAGATTTAATTCCATAAGAAGCAGTATGTATGTTTTGTGTGTTTGTAGAATGTGATTTGCCGAAGCGAAGCATGGTATAAGAGTTTTCTACATTTCTATTACAGCTTCTATTATAGTTTTATTTCCAGCAGTATTCTATGACAAACCAAGAAAAAAAAAATACTGCATGTATTGGACCTCTGAGGCTTGGGGCAAAGAATGGAAAAATTATTTACAAAAGCTTGAAAATATTTAATCACTAGAGGCAGGGGGCAACTGTGTTTTAATTAGCAGTTCCTCAGGCCATTGGCTGGCTGGGGGCTTTCTCAAACAGCCACACAAAGGCGCTGAATAGCTGTTTGCCAGCCTTAGGGTCAGGCCTGAGATGAAACAGATAAGATAATTGGCTCTAATGAAATCCAGAAGGCCTTGGCTTTCTTGTTTGAGCTTGGATTTGAAAAGTGCGTGTGGAAGTGAGGCTTAATTCAAACCAGTCCTGAACTAGGCCCGTTTTTCAGTGACTTTGATATTGTTTGAAGTTCTAAAAGTGTTCGCCACACCACTAGCCTGCTGGGCTGGGCCTCCCCGGTCACCTTAATTACTGAGCTTTATTGCTGACTTTACTACACAGGAAAGGAGCCATTATATGTTCCATCAACATCAGCTCTCCTCAGATTGGAGGAAAGGGCAGGGTGAAAGGCCACTGTAGGAAGGCAAAAGCTTCACTTTGAGGTACTCAGATCATTTACCAGTGTTGAATTTCACTGTGCTATGCGTGTGCATTCCTCACAACACAGAAGCCCAATTTCCATTTTTTTTTTTTTTTTTTTAGCAAGTGATTACTTTTCAAAACATTTTGTTTGTGTCTGATTAGGAGGAGGGGGCATTTATTCTTCGAGGTGGAAAGCGGCGAATCGTAACAAACGCCTAATTAATCATCACAGGGGAAAGAAATCTAGTTAAAATCTGTAATAAAGAGAAATTGTTCTTAATGCTCCTTTGAAGTGGGAAGAAGTGAGGAAACCCCTATGGTGTGTTTGCAGACCTGACACCCTACAGAACCAACTCCTCACAGCCGGCCTGATATCTGGAGGGTAACTTGTAACATGTTCTGCAAAAACAGAAAGGCTCCTGTGAAATACTGTAACGGCCAGCAACAGTCGGAGGTATTTTAGCAATGCTGGTTGTGCGTTACTCTCTTCAGGATAATTATTTTCAGAGTTTGGTCCTAATCTTTTTAGTTGCTCCAGCTGGTGGTGCTGCTGGAGACATTATTA
>VZSV01000224.1:934580-964695 GCA_013398735.1 Nothocercus julius | reverse complement strand
ATAGTTTTGCTTTCCTTAATAGCTTGAAAATGTCTTGGATTCCTTCAGAAAAATTAGAAATGTCACAAAGATACATTCTGCAGGGTATTCACCCTTCCCTTAAGGCAACACTGTTTCACAAAGCAAGTTCCTGTAATTCCGGATAGTTCCACCTTATGTAATTTTACCATTAAAATATTTGCTATAAAGCAAATTTTATATGTGTATGCCTAAAGATTTTTTAACACTGGGGACTCCTGAAGAATCCTGAAGTCTTTTTGTTTTTTCTTCTCATGTCATTTTAATATGCTTTATGTTGGTAGATTGGCAATTGGGTTATATGATCTAATGAAAAGCAAAGCATTTTAATATTTTAATTGGAATTTTGTGGAATTTTTAACTGTTAAACTCATTATCTGCATCACATTATCTGCCTTTATACCTTATACCATCATTATTCATTACAATTATCAGGAAAAAAAAGATTTCCATTCTAATGGAAAACAAGCAGAGGTTGTTTTGTGAGCAAACAGTCATGTAGGTGTCATAGCGTGAAAATGTAAGAGTTCCCATAAGCAATATTTGCAGTTGGGCAGATGTTCTGCACTTTACTAAATATCAATTTTTTTTTTCCCTCTCAGTTTATGTAACTAAGTAAAAAGACAAAAGCTTCCTTTTGAATACTATGTCTGCTAGAGATGCTTTGAGCTATTATTGCAGTAAAGCAAAGTTTGAATTCTTGCTGCTGTAAATGGTATATTAAGAAGAAGTAGATGGTCATGTTAGATACAGTCTGAATTTCTTAACAAAATTGTGTAGAACATTTTATGTTTTGTTAAATCACGGAAAAAGATAGCTTTTTTGAGCAGAAGCAGCATAGCTGTGAGCTGTAGTGATCTGTCAGGGAGAGGGCAGGTGGGAGTTAGTGGCCAAAACCCTTGTGTGAGTTTACTCACTGCATTTTATAGAAGCTGGGGTTTAGGTGAATATAAATATGCTATTATATCCATGAGACTATGACAATGGCATATTGGAAAAAAAATGACTAGGAAAAAGAGGATCATACTAAATAATTCTATTAAATTTAATTAAATCACCTTTTGTACATATGCCTACTGATCTCCTCAGTAAAAGAAATAGAAGAAATAAGATTATACAGTCTACTGCTGATATAATTTGAACTTTGGACATATGTCTACAAACTTTATGGAGTAAACTTAAGCTTAGATGGGTGGTGTAAGTCAATTAAGGAATAGCGACTTAGAAAGCACTTTATTGCAGAGAAAAAATAAATCCTGGAGGCTTAAACCACTTATTTCCAAGTTTTTCAAAAATTTTTAAGGTGTTACAATTCTTATTACTAGAAAAGATCATTTTTATGTGGGGAGTAGAAGGCTACACTGCTTCATAATTTCCACGTTAGAGTTTGGTCACAATTACTTTGGCAATTTAAAAAGGAAAATATAACAAAAATATTCATAAGGTAGTCTTTATCTGATGTAATGGCATTGTGCTATGTATTTTCAAAACACTACAGAGACCACACAGCAAATTACTGGCTGAGCCAAGACTAAATGCTGGGCCTCCTAATCAATAATCCTGTGAAATTCCTACATATTTGAAATGACAGGTTTTTAAAATTTTTTAAATGATTATTAGACGTACTTTTTTCATATATCCATGTACTCTTCTGTTTAAACTTTCTGAAGATAGATTTCATTTCTGATTTTCATTACACGTCCTTTTTATCATTTTAGAAAGTTTAAATTAATGGTAAATTGAACCACTTGAATTAATTAAGCTGCTTTTAGATGCAGTGACTGCAGCATAGGTTTTGGCAGCACTGCATTTTGTTGTTGTTTACATAGGTTTTTACATGCTGTGATGACAAGAAGGTAACTAGAAGATAATGCCATTTAAGCAGATTTAATTGGATGCCATACTTATTTATATAAAATAGATTGCGTTCAGAGGGGCTATCGTAGGTTTATCCTGGTAAAGGACTGTGAAAGAGTTAATAAGCATATTACCTACCTTATATATATACATGTGGCTTTTTTGGCTGTGAAATTTCATTGCTGTGCTCAGTAAAAACAGGGGGAATAATTCACTGCAGAGAGCTTTCTCAGAGGATACCCTACGTATGTAATACTTTTGGCCAAGGAATTCAACGGGGATACATTTCCCATACCATGGCACATGCTGTATTCTCATAGCATATTCTCATATATTCTCATTCTCTTTTGTGTGATGTAGAAGATCAAAGGACTGCACTTTTATTTCCTTGACTACAATAAACTTGAGAAGAATAAAAAGGAATAATCATGAATATCACATAAAGCAAATGGTAGCTAATGCAATTTAAAGAAAAGAACAATTAGAGGGAAAATGAAGCATTGCTTTTCTATTGCTTTTGGTTGCAGTGTGAAGTCCTGCACCTGCTTGTTAACAAGGTCAGATTTAAGATTAAGAAAAAGTGGGGAGTACTTTTAGTTGCATATTTTCTCCTAATAGCTCCTGCCTTAATTTAATTCATATGTACAGTATTCCAAAATAACTGCAGTGATTGATGGCGCGGTAATGAAACACAGGAAAATACAAATTCAATGATTCTTTAAAAAAGGAAAAAATGCAAAAGACTTCCTATGGATTCTCTTTGTTGTGCTTAAAACATTTTTAGCAGAAATGAAATTTTGTTCTAAGAGTAGCGTTACTTTGACTTTGCAGTCAATTCTATCTTAGGCCTCTTTGAAATGGACTAATAATTCCTCCATTATACAGTTAAAAAGCAAATAAATTTTTATTTAATCTATTAATCTATTTAATCTAATTTAATCTATTGTGTAACCCATATTATTTGTGGCATATTAGATTGTGTAAGTATTGTGGAATTAACAGTGTTAAGTCTTGTCTTGCCAATGCTGCTTATGAATACTATTATTCTTAGTAAAATTCAAATAATTATCATTATAAATTATTATAAAAATACCAGCTGCCCAGATTTGGCTGTGAAGTTTGTACAGAAAAAGCATAAATGTGTGAGCCATTGAGAGAAAAGAGAAGGTCCTGCCTGCTGTGTAGAGACAATTTGTATTAGTACCCTGAAAAAAAATGTGGGAAGCAGCCTTACATTTTGAAGTCTGAGTTGGAAATTTTGATTATACAGATATGACTCACTGCCTTCTCTTTTTTTTGCTTTGAACATGAAGAGAGAGGAGTTATTTGGAACAAGGTGCTTGCATTTCTCTGTTCTATACCTGGGAGTTTTTCCCTGCCGCAGTACCTTAGGACTGGGTGAAGGGTAGTGTTAATACGATACTTGTTTTGTGAATGTGTTTTTTTGTTTGTTTGTTTTGTGTTTTTTTTTTTTTTTGCTAGAACTTTTATCTTGGTTTACTGAAAAATTTTGATGATGTGGTTTTCAACTTTACATTTCATGTTAAAAGTAAATATCCAAACAGAGAAAGATTCAGGCCCAAATTCAGGCATCTAGCCTGTGAACTAAGGGTCAACCTGCGAGCATGGTGGCTTGGTTCTCATTATGGAGCTCTCATCAATACAGCCAGAAAAATCAAGAGAACAAAATGTTTGACTCACTCTTAAGCACAGACATACATTGATTAATTGATTAAATTTCTAGATGTCACTAGCTGTACTGACTAGGACCTAGATTTAGTTGTCACAATGTTCATGTGTAGTGCCATGAGAAAGTACTAGAGGAGCTGAGGTATAATGTGGTTGGTGACAGTCACAGTACAAGATCCTTGAGAGAACTGTGCTTGTGAGCAAGTGGCCAAGATGGACAACCAAATGGCAATGGATAGATTTGTGTGAGAAACTGAACTGAATCTTCTGTCTCCGTGAAATATAATGGGAGGTTACACTCTTTGCTGCTCACAGACACTGTACATAAGGGTAGGTGTCTGCATCTGGAATTGGATTCTATTCCGGTTAAATTCTCTGTTCTGCATAATGGTTATTCACATAGTTTGGGGGAAAATTCAGTTTCAGCCCTATGATTTCATGCCTACCTAGTGAAGGACATTGTCCTAATCTAGTGTCTCATAATATATCTATACTTCCATACCTGCAAAGAAATTGTGGACATACTCAATCCAGCTTTCAGCTACCTACTCATTACCTGTGCTAATTAAGTTTCATCTATACTGAGCAGTGTCAGAATGAAAACACACACAGTGTAAGTAGTTTACCTCTGTCTCCAAACTAATCTTTTCAGCTGAAAGGAGCTTTATGCGGGCTAGTATACCACCCTGAGATTAATTACTTTTTCATAGCAAGACAAAATAGCCTGCATGGATCCCAGTCCTTCTATGGGAAAAAAAAAAAAAAAAAAAAAAAAAAAAACAGTATCCAAGCACTTTAAAGCTAGCACAGACATATTTGTTTTATGCTGCAAGGTGCCTGTAACTGTATCCCTAGGCATGGTATCCACTTCAGTGTATTGATGAAGTAAGTAGGAGGTTTGTCAGTTTGGTTGAACACTTTTTGTTATATCCTTGCGTTGCCCCTTTCTAAGCCGACATTGTTGGCTGCACTTAACCCAAAATATATGATAATAATAATTTGGGATGAGGTTGTGCTTCAGCCAGGTGGTACTGTATACTCCTGCAGGGACTACCTCTCAGCAGCGACCCTTTCCAGAAATTCAGAGCTGATAATATTTATGAGAGTTCAGAGCAGTTGAAATGTTGGCTAGAGATCTTTTGAATGGCTACGTTTCAACACATTCCCTAAGGAGCTGAGATGGAGATCATTTCAGACCTGTCAGAAGAAGAACATGCCTAAATTGTCCTTCATTGTGCTATAAAAATCAGACCTCTCCCTGGATTTAAGAGCTTGTGGTATTGTGATCTGTGTGAAATTTTAGTGGAACTCATCTGGGACCTTACAGTTTATATGAAATAAGTTTCTGTCACTAACAAAAGTAGAAATAGTCACATAAGCGTGATGGTATCTGTAATTGATCTTTCCTAAAAGTATCTCCAGCTTGACAGAGAGCATCTTTTCATTGTGATTTATTCTGTAATACAGTACACTCTGGTGGCTGCCTTCCAAAAAGGCATTGTGAATATCTGCTTTTAAATAGGGCAGCTCCAAATCACTCAGGTTCATGCCTCCAGCATTTTATTGCAAGAGAAATATTGTTTTGGTTATGGCACAGATGCCAGCTTTCAGAATAGAGCCTCTATGAAAATGTGAAGAGCTATTTCCTCTTCTCAGGGGCAACCTTTAGTTTGATGGGGTTCCATATTAGCAAATAATCTTTAAAAATTAGAATACAATATGCCATGGAGTATGGAATAATGTGGAATGGCCACTGATACTTTTGTGTGGTCAAATCTGAACTGGCCAAATTCTTCTGTCACTGGCCCGTTTGACATTCAATGGAGAATACACTGCTCTAAACAGAGGGAGAATCCTTTCTTCACTCTCTATTTCAAAGCTTTCAGTTTTTATGACCATAGAAATCAGATAGAGACTCTATAATCAAGGCAGCATGAAAAATACTGCTCTCAATCTTGCTTGAATTATTATCATAATTAAATTAATTATATTTACATTAAAACAAACACATTCATTAATGTCCTTCAACATAAACAATAACATGTAATGATAAATATTTACTGCCCCCCTTTAGATTTTTCTACCATGCTACTACTCTTATCTGTAAACAGGTAGGACACCAGGGAGTTACACTCTTCTATAGTCTATAGAAAAGTACAAATGTTTCCTGTATAAATTAGAGCTTCCAGGAATACCAATATAACATACCTTGGACAACACAGAGAAGTACTGTGCTTAGAGCAATGAAGACATGCATGACCATCATCTGAAAAACAAACAAAAAAATAGATGAAGTTTGAAAAAATAGAAAAGTGGTCTGCATCTCACAGAATGGAGCTCTCAGTTCTTATCCATTCTTCACCTCTGCTAAGTAATTGGGAATAAAGAGGGAAACAGAGGGCTGGACAAATGATAATGAGCAAGTAGATGAGAGAAAAAAAAAAGAGTAGAAAGAGAATGCAGATGACACAAAGAAGAGGAAAAGATGAGAGAAAACAGATGGAAGGAAAAAGCCAATGAAGTGAGAGAGACAAGACTGTAATGATTTACATAAGGCATGGTGGAACTAGTGTGGATAAAATAAAATAAAACAAAACAAAAACAAACCAACTTATACCCTCAATCCGCACTCAGAATAAACCAAATATTTGACAGTAGTTAAAAAGGTTGAAGCAAAACTTTGTGAATCTTTTCATCCTGGAATTAGAAGCAGCTATTCTATAAGAAGGTTTTATAATAGCACTGATGACCTTGCATAGATAAGATTGAAACATCAAAATATTTACATGTTTTTATGAACCAAACTCCAAGCCGCTTGAGGTCTCTTCTTGCTAATATACACTTCCTTTTAAATTTGTACTGAACCTAAAATTGAATGCATGGTTAATAACATAAACAAAACCTATGTTTTTATACATACCTACAACACCACTTTATTTACAATAGCCCAGTCTAATACCATTACATTTATATGGCACATTGAATTAATGGGACGTTGAATTCTACTTCTCTGAAGGAGATTTCAGGAATGGTAGAAGAGAGTAAAATAATTTATGAACTGCATATCAGGATTTGGTTTTGTTTGCAATTAGAAAAGGAGGCAAACTGAAGTGGAAGATGCCTGTGTACTCTGTAGCTGATGAAACAACATACGTCTTATTCAATTTTAAATGCTTTTCTTATGTACAGTATGTGCCTGAATTTTAGAAATACTTAGTATTCCAGAACTGCTGCAGTTTCCTAACATCTTTATGTCTTTCCTGAGTTGCCTTCATATGTAGGTAGCAATCCTGCTAAAAGGAGTACTTCTTAGATGCCAGAGTACTTCTGATTTTTTGGTTTAGCCACTGATTTTATTTATTTTTTTTTTTTTTCATGATCAGATCAGAATTTGGTGATTCAGTGGAATTTAAAGAGATGGGGTAGAGCCAGAGGGAAAAGGGAAATATGAGCCTTGGTAGAATCAGTTTATTTTTAAGTATTCTTTGCTCTTTGATACTCTTCATCTCTGTCATTGCTTTCTTGGTGAAGAAAGCAGAGGAAAGAGGTGATGGGAAAGCTGGCTTGCTTTGTGTCATAACAAGCGAGACTTTACCAGTGTCAGGTTCCACAGACCAGTCTCTTTCAAAGATAACCATTTCCTTCATGGCCATGGGCTTACACTTGAACTGGTAGGATGCCAGGCTTGCCACAGCGTCCGTTTAAGATTGGAATTGAAATTCAAGATTTACAGCTTAAGAGCTCTTATTTTTATTAGAATTCCAAGTATAAAATAAAACCAAGAATTCATTAGCTTAGATGGTTGTGTATACATACCTAATGCCTAAATGCCTAACATGACACTAATTTAGAGTTCTGTTTTTATCCCAGAGACTGGACTATCTCAAAGGCAAATAATTCAAAGATTACAGATCTTAATAAGTCCGTTTTCACTTAGTTGTTCATGAGCAATGACTGCCAATATTTTTAGCTTAGGTGCTAAGAGTCCTCAAGTCTTTCTTCTAGGGACCACAACTTAAAAATCTATTAGGTCACCTCCCATTAGGAATGATAAAATCTTCCTCCTGTTCACTGTAATTGCACAGCTCCCTGTGACAGGTTTGGCAATTTTATCTTGCAAGATTGATTGTAAGGAAGAGCAGAGGAGAAGTGTGTGCCACGTTTCTCAGCTAGTGTAAAATTACTTGTTTTTAAACATAGATTGGCAACTGGAAGTGAAGAACTGAAGTAGCAAAGAGATCTTTGCAGAGTTTAAGTTGCTGTTCGTAATCCAAAGACAACAGCATGAAAAGTACAGCTTTTGAACTAGCCCTTGGCACAGTTTACAAGCTCTGCTGGCAATTTTATAACAAGGAGGTTAAAATGACAAAAGAATTTCCTAAATAAATGGAAACTCTTCTTATTTACAGAACATATCCTGAAGATATTCACATTCATATTCTTAGGAGGTAAATGATTATGAACTTCCAAAGGGACCTGTGAAATACTGGAAAACCAGTGTTTTATCACAAGTACTCTGGCTTCAGTAAAAGGTTTTTGGATACCATGAAGATTTTTAATTACTTGATACCTAAATATTTTGTCATCCAGGTTATCTAATCTTGAACAACAGCCATTTTTTTAATGACATATGTTTCAATGTATATTTGAATGTATATTCAATGAAATGTATATTTACATTTCTTACAATGTTTTCTGAAATGTCACAGTTATTTTTACTGAAAGGTCTTATCTAGTTTATATTAACTGTCACTCTGAGGGTTAATTCCAAAAAAATAAAGCTAGAAGTGGGATAGGGATATTTTGTTGCTAGTTTTGATTTGATGTTGTAAATTGAGATAGACATTGAGAAAGGAACTATAAGATTCAGTTCATTCTTGCATTTTCTCAAAATTACGATCAATCTCAGTTTCCAAGGCAACTGACTACATGAGGATGGACCAGCCAATAATGGGAAACAGCTTTCTGTTTTATTACTGTAACATATGGTGAAAATGTCTTTTTTGTTTCATGCTGTTGAAGAGACTATCCAATTTACAACTCCAAATAAAATCAAGAATGATTAAAAGAGGTGTGAGAAGTTCTATTTAGAAGTGCAGGAACACAAGTTCAAGTGGGGAAGGCAAATTCAGAAACATTAAAAGGTGATTTTTAGATGCTCTTCTGCTAGATCCCAAACTTCACCTTATTTTTTCCTCCAACATTCTTCCAAGATGCTGGCAACCCAAAAGGTTGCTGTAAGTGACTGTATTGGCAAATGAATTTCCATTGTATCAGTATGACTCTCCTGGGGGAGTGGAACTGCCTTTGCGCTGTAAGTTGCCCAGTACAAACAAAAGCCGCCTTCTGTGTGCACCACTGACACAGTTGTGACTGATCTAGGACCACAAGACTTTCTACATGTCTTTTGCAGACACCAGATAAAATCTATTAGGAGAAACATTGGCTCCCTGAAGTCAATGGAGGTTTAAATAAGATGTTAAAACTAATTGCAGAATAACTGTTTTTTTTTTTTATGCTTTGTGTCTTGAACCGGGATCTCAAGTGCTTCGCTATTCATGATTGTTTCCTTGTAAAAGAAAAGTCAAAAAAACTATGAAGTATTTATGGATGAGTTATGCTATCCCTGCATTCTGTGCTCTAGTCCTTATTTGTTATTTTCAGAGCTCGCTGTTTTTGTTGTTGTTGTTGTTTTCTTTTCTTTTTTATTTTTTCTTTTTTCTTTTTCCAGACATGTTTATTTTGCTTTCCTCATTGTTTCAGTGAGTGGGAATTTATTGGTCTTTTCTTTTTCTGGAAGTTTCTCTGAAGCTGACATGGCATCTCTTGACCATCTTGTTTTCTGTTTCAGATATTGCATTAAAGCAGATTCCCTTTCTACTTTTGCATTTTATTAAGCTTTCTATTTATGATATTGTTTCCTTAACATGTAGGGTTCTTTCCTGTATGAAAATGCTCCTCCTTGAATTTCAAATATAAAGAACTATTTTTCTGATTCCACTGAAATCAATAACAAAATTCCATTGCCTTCAACATACTCTATTGGACTCAATATTTCCCTAAGTCTTAATTCCTTCCAGTCCTTTCTTTGACTTCACTCTTAAAATTGTAAGTTTAACACTCTTGGAAGAGAGTATTTAATATTTTAAAATGTTAGTCTACCTGATGTTATTCCCTGACCAAGGTCTGGTACTTTCCTTTGTGAGTTCAGCCCTTCTAAACATTTTCAATTCCATTGATTTTTAAGTGCTGACATTTTATTTTCTCTGCTTTTGGAGTCTATCATAATTTCCTCTATTTTGTTGAGGAAAAAGAGCGTAAGGGAAGAGAGGGGTAGGATATAATATAAGAGAGACAGGATTCCTGCAAAGTACCCATAGCCAACATGAGATCACATTTCTAACTAAACAGTAGCTGAAACTGCACCAGAAAAGTAGTAGTTCTTTCCAACACTATGTGGTACATGGGGATTACAGCTGTAGCATGACTATTGCCCCACTCCCATGAATATCCTCTCTCCAAGAATTTTGTAGAGCGTGTGGGGGAGATAAAGTGAGAAGACGGTGTTTCTGTACTGTATAATACCATATGAGGGAGCTCATAATATCATATGAGGGAGACTGTGTCTTGGACTATCAAAATGGGGCCCAGCTGGTGTGTTTGAATATATACTGCGAGGCAAAGTTCTGGTGAGCATGAGACAAGCCAACAGGCCTAAATTTACTAACACAAAATGCTGGATATTGTTGTTTTCTGTGTCATAAATATCTTCCTGCTTTAGATCAGAGAAACTTTCTGTTAGTTATCTTAGTAAAAATCCTCTTCTGGGCAAACTTCAATTTTCAGAAATTCAGCAAATTTTATGGTAAAAGTATTTTTTTCCAAGGAATTTCTGTATCTTTTACCCATTGAATCTATTTATCCCATGAAACATGTAACCCCTCCTACTCACGTCCCGGGCATTTTGTACGCAATTTTCCCTCCCTTTTTACCCCGCTTAATTTTTGGAAGCACAGAAAACTGCTTTAAGCTCTTCTAGTAATAACTCTAGTAGTGACATAAGTGAACGGTTAGCACTGCAAACTGAGTTGTAGTATATTTAGTTATATATCTTTATTCCTGCTTATACTACAGGTCTAAAATACAAAAGCTTTCTTTTTTTCTTTTTTTGTTTTTTGTCCTGGAGAATAGATTCTAGACCTAGAGACTAGCTTGATACACCTGGGCCTTCTTCTTGGGAGCATGAAGGCCCTCTTTTTAATTTATGGAAAATGTCGCCCTTTCCTTTCCCCAGTCACATTTTCATTATGGGAATCCAAGTAAAATATCAACTACACTATCTTTCTTTTTTTTTTCCTGCTGTTTTTAGGTTGCTAAAGGAATTTTAATGGTGTCAATTACTTTGAAAAGAGTACACCGAAAAGGTAAAACATGCTCAAAATAGCACAGTTTTTCATAGACACACCAAATTCCTCAGAGAGGATATCATGCTGTCAGTCATCTTGTGAGCTCTATGCTACACATTGTGGTAAATTTTTACCTCTGTACTTAACTGTTTCTAACATTACTGTTTCTAACACTTACTTTTATCGTCTTAGGAACAATCATTTTACTATATAACAAGATTTACTGGAGCAGTGAACCATTTTAGTAGTATTATTAACTTATTCTGCTAAAGTTTTAGGCCAAGTCTACTGATTTGTGTGATAAAATACTGTTGAAAGAAGTGACTTAACAGAAGGGCAAAACTGATAGTTATTTAGTTATAGCAAAAGGGATATATTGTATTGTACTCAAGCTTGATAGAAATGCAATATGTGTTCCAAGCTCCATGTTACAGCCATCCAAATTTTAAAAGAGAAAACTTAAAATACCCATAAATGGTATTATCATTTTTATAACAGAAAAACTTCTAAAGTTTTACTTTTTCTATAAAATAAAGTAGTAACAACAAATGGGCACCAAATTGATTTTCTCATGAGAACATATTGCACCATGAAAGCTAAAAGCTGTCTTAATAATGCTTGAGGATAAAATTTGGCTGTGTTTATATATGTTAGTAACATCTCCCCATACATCATAGGATGACTTTAATAGAAAAATGATTGACTAAAAATGGTGAGATTCCATATTTATTGCTTTTTGCTTTCTAGTATTGGTGATACTATTTTAAATCAAGCAGTGTACTTTATTTTGATTCCTCATCTTTTCAAATGAAACCTGTATTTCTTTCTTTTCATATATCATATTTAGCTGTATAACTCCAAGACCAGCCAGAGCTCAGTAAATGTTTTACTCATGTAGCACAATGTAGAAGGGTACCAACTAGCTTAAACTGAGGTCTGAAAAAGAAATAAAAGTTAAAAATATAGAAAACATTTATTTGACATGGAATTGTTTACACTAATAGGCAAACGAAAATTTAATAAAAAAAATAATTTTTTACTCAGTCACTTTTCAGGGTAAAAGTTTTCCAGAAGGAGATATCCTGCTACATTGTGATATCCTGCCACTGCTCGTGTTTCTTTGACCTGTACTTCTGTATAACACTTTATATTTGCACGTTGGCAATATGGAAGTATGTGCCTCCACATTTGGCCTTGCCAAGGTAACCTCTTCCTTCAGTGTATAATCATTTGATGGAAACATAAATCCATTGCCTTTAGGTAAAGTCACCTCAATTTTTAACGAGCTCAGACCCTTCTGTTTAATTCTGAACTTTGAATTTACTCTGTTCTGAACACTGGTGTGAATGTGTACTGTGTGTACATACACATTTGTCTGTATCTTCTGGAAGCTGGGTATTTTTATTTAACAACACTATTAATTTTTTACACATTCTAAAAACCACAAAGTAATATTTTTGTTGTATCTGCCCTTGTTGTTAACTACTTTTCTTATTTCTTATTTTTATAAACTTTTCTTATGTTGGTGCTTTTAATACTGATTCAGAGGGTTAGGGTTAGGGTGGTGAAATCACCTTTCAATACAATAATGGGAAAATCAGTAGATATTAGTCAATATTTCTTATGCTTTTTGAGTGTATAAGATGTTGCAATTACAGTTGTAATAGAATTTAGGAAACGTACATGCAGGATGCCCGAGTAATTATTCATTTAAAAAGGAACCCACAAACAGGCTTGTTTCGAAAGACAAACCCTCCTCCCTCCTGCCTGTCCTTCCCCACCCCACCCCCCAAAAAAAAAAAAAAAAAAAAAAAAAAAAAAGGCAAAGGCATTTCTGCTTCCAAAACTTTTAATTCACTAGTGGTACTTTAATTGCAAACGTTAAACTTTAAGTACCACTAGTGAATTAAAAGTTTTAGTGCACCTTGAGTGCACCTCTGGAAGAGCTTGACCCTTTAAACAGTTAGGCATGTGCCTAAGTTCAATATCATGAGAAAATCCTACTGAAATGAGAGTGGTTTACAGTAGGGAAGTTGTACTGGTGAGGTTCCTTTGGCCCCTCGAAGAAAGAAATAAAAAGGTATTTTTTATCTCTAGAAAGCAAAGAATGTTAGGACTGGAATTTTGGTCGTGCCTATAAAAGATAGAGAAGACATAAAATAATAGAACAGATATAAAGAAAACCTGTAAGGATAAAAGAAAAGCTATTTAGATTTTAAAAATTTAGAAAAAATATAACTTAGAAACTCATATAGATAAAATCTGCAGGATTTAAACACACCTTGGAGGAAAGATTCAAGACAAAAATAATGATCAGATGATGGTCAGAAAGGAGCTTTTGGGGAAAGGTAAGTTTTCTTTAAGGTTTGGCCTTGGTGAACTAACAGCAGAACTGGCACAAACAAATGTCATGAAGTTACCTTTACCAAAAATTAGGTGAACACTAATATCAACTCAATTAATATTACCAATAGAGAATTAATAATTTATTTCCAGTATTTGTAAAGAAATGCTATGTGGTTTTCTGTGACGATAGACATTGCTTGATACTGTGTTACATTAAAACGTATGTGCAAACAACACATAAAAATAACAGACACCAAAAGTTCCACCTACCTGTCAGAGCAATCTTTTAAATTCTTTCTGACCTCTTCATATTAGTGTGCATTCAAGAGCACACTTAACATTGTGTAATTTTAAGATATGACAACATAGTGATTGTTTGGCCCACTATTTTATATGCAGGACATGAAACAGAGAAATTGTGGATAGATTCTTTCGGACAAGAAGCAGGTCTCCATCACATTAATAGCACCAGTGTACTGAATAAGTATTTATTGCAAACTATACATCTGGGGAAACTGAATAAACAATAATGCTTTCATAGTGTTTTCTACTAGTTAGAACAGTGGACTTTTAGAGTTTTCTGGATTTTTTAAAATATCTTTTCTTCTTGGGGACAGCCCAGTAATTTTAAACAAGTCTTATAGTAGCTCTCAGTTTCAGTGATTCTGTGATCTGTGATTCTGTGATCAGTGATTTCACAGTGATCTGTGAAATGGGTACAATAAATGTTTGCTTTAGAGGACTATACTCTCTGAAACAGCTATTCTGATTTATACCAGCTGAAGACTTCGGGCTTCCTATGCATTAACATTCTGAAAGTACTTTAAGATCCCTGGACGAAAACACTGGAGGATTTTAGAAAAAGAAAAAATAATTTATGTTACCAAGACATTCCAATTGGTGTTTTTAGAACAGCATAGATTTTTTTTTTCAACTGATTTTTCCTGCTTGCTTCCTTTTTAAAGTACCAACGCAACAAAAGAACTGTAGCTAATTGCATAGGTTTAACTTTCTTTGGAGATTCCCAGCTCAGTGTGATGGCACTTGCAGAGCCATTTCTGGATTGGGCAGAGAGAGAGATTCTCTGCGATTTTTTCAGCGAGAACAAATGTTTCGAGCATCCTAGCCATGTGCTGTAAATGTACAAAAATAGAATGGAAGAATAAAAGGAACAAGATCAAGTAAATAGAGTCCCTTGGTAGGATCTCTTTAATGTCTTGCATCTGATGTTCAGATTGGTGGGGAGGGGAGGGATCACATGCTTGATGTTTTCTCTAGGACTACTCCCAACTGGAAGCCATCCCTGGCTTCGTTGCAGACAGCAGCATATCCAAATGGAACATATTAATTCTTTGGGGAAATCTCCTTAGCAGGACAAAAAAGAATCTTTTCAGCTTCCCAGACACACACTCTGTTCCCAGTACCATTAGACTTAAAGGAGGAGCTGCCTACCTTGGACTGAAGGACTTAGTTTCATTATATCTGTAGGGTTAAAATGGATTAATAATTCCTGTGATCAAACTGTGCAAGCTTTTAGGATTTGACATGTCTATTAATGAAAACATGAAAGACAAGAAAGAAACAGTCAGCCAGGCAAAACAGCCCTCTAACTCTGCTGTCATTATTAGGTGACTATGGTATACCGAGTATTTAAGCTTCTATATGATTCGAGACCATAGAAAATAAATATCTCTTTTATGTGTTTTATTTTCTTTGGAGATGGAAACAGAGGAGAGTGTGAGTCATAGTGGAAGAATAAAATTTCCTTCTCTTCTGTCAAAACCTACTCATTTCACCAGAGAGAGATCCTAGCATTGACTTCTGTTTGTTGATAACCCCTGCAGCCCAGCTGGCTACAAACAGGAAAGGTGACAGTCTGTTTGTTGGTCCCCAGTCCGTACCTCTGTGACCCCCATGGTCAGAATCCAAATCATATTTCTTAATCCTTCTATAAGCAAGACAGTAACAGCTCTTATGTACATCAGAATACAGTCTGCCTGAGTACCCTTGCAAAGGGTTTCTGGAGCAGAGGTTTGACCCTTTGCACCGTAACGAATCCTGCCAGCTGCAGTGATACTCCTGAGCACAGGGTTGATCTGAGGAATTTGTGATGGTTAACATGAATATTTGCTAGCAGATGACCAATGTTAGTTGTATTTTATATATATTTTTAATAGCACGTCTTCTGGTATGAAGTCATTCAGAGGTTTCTGTTCATACGCAATTCAGAAGGGAATTGCTATGGTGCACAGCGTTCCTGAGGAGGTGGTTTGTGGACCATTTCTCTTTCTCACACCCTGTCCTCTCCTCCAGAGTATAGATGAGATGGGAAAGGAGCAATATGCAGGGTCTCTTCTGCCACAAGGCCCACAGGCTGAGGCAATGCAGGACCGGGAGTTGTAGCTTCCATTCATGTCTTCACTCTCCTGAGGCAAGGGGAGCTCGTATACAAGTGAGAAGTGAGCTTCACCTTGCATTTGGGTAAGGAAAGGGGTGGATCTTGAAGTATTCAGGGTTACCTGGAACTGGAATTTTGTTTTGTGCAGGCTTTCTTTACAAGTGCCAACCTCAGAGAGTTTTTTCTCAGAACAGTTACTCAGACTGAAAAGTTTAAAGTCTGAGAAGTGGCAAATCCCAAAGGTGTTTATTTATTTATCTCTTGGTGAAACTAAATCCATTATACAAATTAATACATTTAACTAATGATTCCTTCACAAGACAGGAAATTATCTGTTTCATTCATGAAGGGATTTACATGTGTGTGTTTCGTGCTGCAGGGGAGTTTTTGCCAAGGCCCGGCAAAAGCTAGAGAGGTCCCTTCTGCACAAAAACCAAACTAAATGTTCTCGTGTAGAAATTAAGCTTCTCTCTGAGCAGAGAGCTCATAGTAGTTATTCAAAAGAGGAATGACTTTAAATGTCTGTTGGCTAATACTGAGGAAGACTGGACTACACACTGAAGCACTAGATGACCCTAGATTGGAGACCCACAGTTGTTATCTTTCTGAAATGCCAAATACCACTTACTATTTGCTACTTTTAAAGTGGTGCTAATAACAGTGCCTGGTGCTTTGTAATGTAAGACCTTGCTTTCAGGTGTTTCTAATTTTGCTGATTTTACCCAGTTTGACTGTTCCATGTCAGATGTATTTATTTGATGCAATTTTTGTAAGAAAATATAGTCTTTAATTTTTGACTTCTGAGAATGAGATTAAGGGGAAAATGTATTATTTTGCTCAAGTTATAAAAAATATGTTGGCACCTTTATGCTTTTAAGGAAGGCTTTAAAATGTGGTAGGGATGTTGTAGATTTTATTTAAAATACTAAATTATGCAGTTCTGAAAATTCTGTTTGCTTTAGCCTGATAAATTTTCATAGTACTTGGCAACTCTCATGTCCAAGGATTCTGTCTTCTCTGAACATCTTGCATCCCCTGACACTCCTGCACACTGGTTAAGCTGTGCTCTAGGAGCTGCCACAGTATTTTGCATGAAAAAAAGAAAAATATAAACAGAACGTAACTGGAGTCTGAGGAAATGTGAATGGAGAGGAGGGCAAAACTCAAGTGCCTGCAGATAGGGAGGGTTCTCCACAGGATCTCTCCTTCTTTCAGTGCACAAGATATAGGATACTATGAGAATAGATCAAGATTGCTTATCACCACAGTCCTCATCAGTGATCAGGCTTTGTGCCACATGTGTTGCAGACCTTGGGAAGTAGGTGTTGCTTGAGACAATGAATGTATAATTAAAGAGAGTGTCAGAAGGTATGTACATAAGGAAGATAAGGTATGGTTGCACGAGAGAACTTTATTCTTGATGTTGTTCCTTAATTTGAAAGTTTACTATGTTTACAAAAGTGTTCAATCAGTGTAGTGTTTAATATAACTATTCATACGTGGAGTGTGTGTATTATATAGCTACCAATCATATGATTACAGGAAAAAAACAGCTAAAAAAGATGTTTTCTCACCTCCTACCTTAAGGTCATATGACTTTGAACCTGTAGCAAGGTTGATGGTTGTTTGTTTAACCTATGCTTATAAACCTCAGAGAGATGGAGATTCTTCAGTTTTCTTAAGCACTTTATTCCAATCATTGCCTGTCCTTATTAGAAAGTTTTTCCTAGAGTATGAATTCCATCTTTCTTGTTGCAATTATTTCTCATCTTACTGCAGTAGAAACGAAGAACAGGTTATTTCTTTCCTCTCTCAACAACCACTTACATATTTGAGGACTATTATCATATCTACTCTGATGTTTTGTGGACAAAAGAGTTACAGTTCTATCATTTTTTTCCCACTTAGGTCACAATCCTTTCTTGTTGTTCTCATCTTGATTCTGTCAAATTGGTCTAGGTCCTCCTTTAAGTACAGTGCTCGGCACTGGAATCCATACTTCAAAGAGGCCTAGTAATGACATGGAAAAAAAAAAAAAAAGAATATATATGTCACAAACTGTCCTGTATATCACTTTTACACACAGATTTTGGTGGTGCAATTTCTGTGAAATGGTCAGAAAAAATGTACAGAATAAGGAGTAAAAGGAACCCTACCCTAATATTAAAAATACCTTTGAGGAAATCAAAGGTCATAGAATACACACTTGCACACTAAGAAATAATTTGAAAACAAACAAAAGAGTTAATAATTCCTTTTTTTCACAGAAACCTTAAATCTTTCAACAAAAGCATAATCTCTTTTGTCTATGCTTGCTAAACTAATAAATAAATAAATGAGCATTACTAGAACTAAGACAAATCATATTTCACATATGCAAAGCTCATCTTTAGATTTTGGCCACTGTAGACTGGGATATCCTGGAATTAATACATTTATATTAGAGCATTTATTAGTATATTATATTTGTCTATTAATATTAATGACATCTCCCTGCTTTAACACAGCCAATACAGGCTCAGTATTAGTGTAAAAATTAGCTTTACATATTACATATCCTTACGTATCTCTACATAAGCAGTAGAAATTCAGCTTGCAATGAGGCCTCTGTGGATGCAGAATGCAAAGTTTTATCTTTTCCTTCAGTACATTTTTTTCATGCTTGACATTTGGAGGAAAACTGAAACAAGCCGGTGACAAAACTCATCGCAAGGTTTGTCAAGGAAGGAGTTAAAAAAGCAGAATCTTTGTGAAGAACTGAATTATCTTCCTGACACCAGCAGGGGTTGCTGTCCCTGGTTTGTGGTTGTCACATTCCTGTTATGCTTGACCTTGGAAAGGCTTGACAACATAGTCTGGATTTGATTAAGGGAATTTCGTGTTTTTCCTTTGCTAGAGTCACCCCCCACCTCGACAAACATTTAAAAATGTTAAGGAAAAAAAAAAAAGTTTGGAAAGCAAACATTTTCCCAAAAGAAATTTATAGTTCAAATTTACACCAAGTTCACACTAACTGGAGCAGTCCGGGTTTCCACTCAGGCTTTGAGTGCTCTCTGTAAACCATTAGTCACTTCCCTGGAAGAGGCAGCTTTCATAGGCAGCAGGATAAAACAGCCACAGATGTGCGTGTAATATTAGAGGCCTTCACATGTACCTGCATTTTTCCCCAAAAACAGAAAAAAAAAAGTATTGAATATAGAAATAAATTGAAGTCTTAGAATTTGTTTGGTTTGGATAATTATACTGAAAAGTGACTTAATTAAAGTATTAATGTCTCTGATGTATAAATTCTTGTGGATTTTTGAAATTGAGGCAATTTATGTCATGAAGTTCTTTAATTTGTAACTGCTTTTTATGTTTTTTTTTTTTTTTTTTTTTTTCTTCACTCTGCAGGACTGTGATTATGCCGGCTGCCAATGAGTTTGATCCCGAGTTCGTCCTGGTATCAGCAGGATTCGATGCTGTGGAAGGCCACGACCCTCCGCTGGGCGGGTATAAAGTCACAGCTAAATGTAGGTATTGCTCATAAGGTGCATGGTTCCGAGTTGGCATCCCTTCTAGTCAGGAACCTTATTTTCAGTCTGTACATTCTGTACGTATTTCCACTTTGTGAGATTATATGGGTGTAACTGAAGGCAGAAACTGCCCAGTAATTAACATTCATAGATGGCCACAGTGCTCTGGGGTCCTGTACAGCTCATGGAACAGTGCAGAAATGAACTTGTTCCTATTGCTTTCTGTGCCTTTTGGCATTTTGGTCTTGGCTTTTTAAAGTATTGTTTTTCTGGCATTCAAATAGCATTTCAGAGGTTTCATGCTTTTCAATAGGCCCCATTTTCCAAATGCTGGAGAAAGTTATTTTTCTTCAAAAATATATTGGGGATTTTAAACTTTGGAGGCCTAAATCCAGTCTCATATTGCTCTTTTCTTGTAGCCTGTTCAAATCGATGGCATTAATCCTGAATTACATCAGTGTTCACAAAGGCCAAAATTTTCTAAAAGGGCTACTTCATTGAATGTTTCAGAGTTTGAATGTCTATTTCAGTCTTCCAGAAAATGTATTCAGAGTAGAGATTCAATGCTTTCTAAAGGGCAGGTCTACTAGAGATATCTCATATCTCGCACTCCAAACTCACTAGCTCTTACCAATTATTGTGGCCAAAATGATCGTGAACCTGATAATGTCATAGTAGCCTGGACAGTGCTCTGCAATATAGGTTCAATATATACAAATCATTTCCCATGCTTTGACACAAAACGCTGTCCTTATTCAGTATTGTGAATATTTTTCTTCAGTGTGTATATTCTCAAGAAATTCTATAATAATGGTATGAAAATAGTTATAAAATATTGATCTTTGATGCTAATGACAAATGCCTCGGGAAAAGCCCAGGGAAGTCAATTGAACTAATGCCATTTGACACCACACACAAATGGACCTCAACTAAGAGGGCTTTTACCCTTCTGCCTTTTATTGCATATCTGCCCTTACTTTGCCTTTTATTGCAGATTGTTGGAAATAAGTTGGCAATTTTTCCATTTAATTCAGGAGGAAGAGAGATGAGTGACATACCTTTTATTTTCCTTTTAGCTGCAGAAATTAGAGGTCCCTCTGAATGCCAAGGGCAAAGAAATAGAGGAAGAGCCAGACTGAGAGGCCATACTGGTGTGTTGTGGAAAGTTAGAATGCAAAGAGTGTGAAAGGCCTTACTGAAACATCCTCACAAGGGTACTAATTTACAAATGGAAAGGAAAAGAAAACGTCTCTGAGTTTGGAGTAATATGTTTTGAGTTTTTGCACAGCTTTTAAGGCTCAGGAAGTGGTTACAACGGAGAAGAAAGAAACAGGGTAGCCCAAGTCTGAGTATTACTTATGTTGGTATTTCATTTTTTAATCAAATATCATGGACGAAAAAAGCCCTTTGTGTAAGAGTTCTTCTTAGACTGTTCATAGTTTTACTTCATCAGTATGATTCCATCAGTATGTCATCATTTCTTGAATTTATATGGTAGGGAGATGAGCTAACAAGTGGTTAAAAATAGTTATTTTGTAAAGCAGCACTGGATATTTATCTACAGTTGAGAATGCCTGTCTAAGGGACCATACTTGATGTTCTGGCAAAGCAGTTTCAACTACTTGCCTATAATTTGCAATAAACTTCATATCTTCCTCACAGGAAACTGAATTTCACCCTGTCAATGAAGAAAGGCTACTTTATATTGGAATTAGTTCAACCTAGTTTTCATTTGTGAATGAATAAATGAACTCATAGATTTTTACAGTGTGAAATGACAGTACATTTTAAAATCTAATAGGCTGCACATATACAAGTTGCACATGTGTCTGTAAGCAAGAAAAGGTGATTTACAGTAGGTGGCTCTTGTTTAAATTAAGGAAAAAGCCCAGATAGTCCCAGATAATGGTCATGCACCTGAGGGATGAATAAAGCCTTTTGTACAGAGCCAAAGGAATTTATTATTTCCCCAAAACAAAATTCTCTACATTCCACCATACCTTCTCAGAACATAACATAGTATATGTGGTATGTAGAAAAATGAACAGTCTATAACAAAAATCATTTAAAATCTGAAGACAAACATTCATATTAAAGACTACAAATAAGTATTTATTATTATTATATATAATTATAGATTATTTTAATATAGTTCATTGTAAGAATCAGAAATTATACCCTAAACAAAAAAGTGAAGCTATAGCATGTAAAAGATCTTTCTTTATAAATCTGTAGCACTTTGTGCATACTTAAGATATTGAATTTTCTCATTTCTGATGATGCAGTGCAAACTTTATACATATAAATTAAGAAAACATAGACATCAAAGGAGGGAAGTGGAGTTTTTAGCTACTAATCTTGCTTAGTAAAGAGCATTAAAGAGACGCTAAATTCTTGATAAGGAATTATTTATGTCTCCAGAGTAAAATCACAGAAAAGAAAAATTACAAAATATTAATTAATCAGTATTCCCCACTCATAAACCTGAAGGATGAAGAAAACTGTTTAGACAAATTATAGGCACAGAGCAACTATATAGAAAGCAATGCAATTACATAAAGAATCATTTGGTACATTCCATTTCAGAGGAGTAAATTATAACCTCTGTTAACCCAGTATTTTTTTTTTTTTAATTTAAGTTATGTTCAGTCTAACTGATTGATCATTTGTGGTTTCTGAATACTAAACAAAAACATCAGGAACAAACTGCTCCTACGTATCTTTGCAGCTGGTTTCAGTGCAGTGGTAGGTTTGATGAGCAAGTCAGGCTTTCTCAGTCAAACGATTCTCATCTGCTTTAGGAGAGTTTCACATGGAAAATGGCCAAGAGATAACAATGATGAAAATAGAGCTAGAAGATATGTTACTAGTCTAATTTATCTCCAGTAACTCCAGTGATATAAATCACCATCTTTTTCTTCCACTGGAGAAAAAAAAAAAAAAAAAGTTTAAAAAAGATTGGAAAGGAGGCTTGAATCTGCTTTTGCCTTTTGTGCCTTTCAAATTTATTTCCTGAACTTTTTCTCAAACTAGCCTTTATAATTCCTCCTTGTCCATTGATTTTTTTGATGCAGTCTAATGAAAACTGAACTAACTCTTATCTGGCATCAAAATGATTTTTCTGTTGTTGTTGTTCAATGCAGAGAAGAGAATGAGAATCAGGAGACTGAGAATTTCTCAGCCACATTTCATTCAGGTTACCTTTTTTTATGCTTTATTCCAATCCATTTGCTCAATGAAGTGCTACCCTTTCAAAAGACACTTCCATATACCTATGCACACACCCACACAAACACAACTCAAAATAGATACTCAAGTCCACATGCATAAATTTAGTAGTTGAATCTATAATCCGTTAAGAGCAATAAGGGCTTTGAAGACTTGGGATGACTAGTGGCATATGGAGGAATTCACTGCTGCCAGAAAGTTCTTAGAACTTTGGTAGTTGCTATATTCCTAGTATCTCAGGTAAACTTTATAGGCAATATCTTTTATCAGACCACCTAGCAAAACTGGAAACAGCAGATAAAACTCTGAATGCACAAGCCCTGTGTCCTGAAAAGGTCTCTAAAAAAGGTGCTGTGCTTGAAAATGAGTCACTTTTCCAGTGCTAGCAGTTTTTCTGATAAAAAATATTTTCTTCATTGAGATAAAAAAAATTGTCTTGCCTGTGTCCTTAGGCCATCATAGCTACACAGCATTTAACAAGAAAAGGAAAGGAGAAGAAAGAGAGGTAGTTGGTAGTGTAATGTGGCTATGTCATATGGCATTTTAGCTCTTTCAGACAGTCCTCTGCATAGCATGGGGCATAAATGATAAGTACTGCCTCCAGCAGGGTCTGACAGCAGATTATCAGGGATCCTCAAGCAGTTTATTTCAGATATCATTTTCTCCTACACGTTTCCCATGACTGAAACTTAACTTTGCTAACTCAAATAACTCAGATAATTGGGGAAAAAAATGGGAGTTATTGTGTCAGTCAAATCCTCTCTTGGATCTTTATCTCTTACTCTCTAAGCTGTATTTACTGTATGACTATAGATATTTAACTACCGTCTGACTTATTCAGCACTCAGTAAAAGAATTATTTAAATGAGTACCATCTATTGTTGGGTTTGATCTTCATACAGAGTGGCTATTGATATCATTGGGAGACTGTGGTTTAGATCAAGGACTATAAAAGTAATTTAATTTTAATGTAAACAATAACCAGCTAAGAGAAAAACACGCATCAGGTTCTTTAACTAACCTAGTATTTCCTTTTTATTATTAGAATAGCCTTGTTTTTTAAAAATAAAGTAACGGGTAAAATATCAATATAATTGTTACAGGTTTTGAAAACATAACAGTATAAAATCTGCTTTTTATACTGGCATAATACAAAATTGTATCAAAGAAAAAATATATTGGAAAAGAAATACAGGGGATTATAGGATTTTATATTTACAATAGGAAGATATGCTTAAAGAATATGAATTTATTGTTTCATCTCATCCCTATGTTGCCTAGATGGAACTAATTCAAGTAGAGCTGATATTTTATGTCTTTTATTTTATAATCTGTGTGACCCCTTCTATACTATACTGCATCATCATGCCATTTCAGTCTTCTAAAGCGTACAGACCTGAAAACGAGCTGCCAAATCTGATCATAAATTTGAAATTTGTTAGAACCTGTAAATGCAATGTTTTTAAATTTAACTCTGCTGACTTTTAAGTCTCTGCTGGTAACATTATCCTGATCTGAAGTACTTTCTCTTTGTTTTATAGATCAGCTCTTAGAATGATGCCTGCATTAAAGTCTCTGGTATCACTTTACTATTCAAGCAAATATAGCACACAATTGCACTTTAAATGGTGATCATTCCATAAAAAAAGAATGAAATAGAGAATTGTCAGACAACTCTAAAGATTTTATTCAGGGTACATATCTTCCCAAAGTGCTGCTTTTGTTAAGGGCCATCATGATTTACTGGAGTTTTCCTGTTGTTTTACTCTGTTATTCCAAGGATGCTATTTGACACCAGAGTGCAAAATAAGATCCGCAATTAGCAGTAGGAAAAGATATCACTGCAGGCATTTAAGGAGTAAATCCTGCAGTGTCAGTTTGGATACCTGTTTACTGTTTTGCCAAATTTGTGATCCAGTATCTAAAATATAGCTGACTCCAACTAAGCGAATTTGCACTTTACTAAGGTTTTATTTGGGCAAATTGCAGTAGCTTTTCTTAACTTATCAAAAGTCATATTATGTACAGACTTAGTTGCAACAGAGGAAACAATAAATGCTCAATGCATCTACTTATTTACAAAGAATATGTCACTTTAAGAGGTAGAAATTACTGTGTAAAAAGGGTTCTGACTTACACATAGCCTAAAGGTCTTCAGGTCTAGGAGTGCCTCTTCTCATAGTAGGAACTGATGCAGGAAAGAACAGAAGTTGGAGCAAACAAGTTGAACTTGGCCTTTTGTCCTCTTGGTTCCTGCTTTGCCCTTCACATGGTTGATCACAGTTTCCAGCTTCCCACAAAATGTAATGAGTGCTTATAAACAGATGTTCTTATAATATCCTCATAAAGAGGTATGCTGTAGAGCACTCTGACACTTTTAATGCAAAAATCACTTAATGATATTTTGTAGCCTATTCTTTAAAGATCAGGTTAAAAGACTGAAATTATGCTGTACAAGCAGATCTATAAACTTTCAAGAAGTGTTAAATAATATTACTTGCACTCTCTAGCAAATAATTTTGCATATTGCAAATGCAATACACATTTACATATGCAGTGAGCCTAATGATCTGGTTCTTTATCAACAGTGTCTTAAATCTTTAGAATTGTCCTAATGTACCTTGGAATTCCTTTCAGTTTCCAGCTGTGTTTGATATGTAGTATACATGTTAGAAATACACCAAAGCAAAATGCTAGAACTGAGTATCACTAAAAATGGATGTAGCATGTCTAAGCTTGGCACATCAGATATATATCAAATAAAATGTTTACTAAGTGTCAGCCTCAATATTTATAAAATATTTTACGTGACAATTCTGAGTACTGCAGACTAAAAGTTTTTTAAGTTTTTTTTGTTTTGTTTTGTTTTGTTTTTGGTAAAGGAGCTCCCAAATACTTTTATCACTACCTACTATACCTTGTACAGTATCTTGGGATGACAGTGATTTATTTAGCATAGAGTGATATAAGGTCTTTGGGGAGGAGCTATATATTCTTCTAACTGTAGAATACCTATTGTGATAGAGTTTCAGTCCTAACTGAAAAGGAAAAGTTTGGCACTAACTACTCCACAATGCAGTCCCACTGGATGGCATGAGTCACTCTAATGGCTCATTGCCGTTGGAAAGCGTCTGAGGGGTTGGTTGCCTGCGCCTTCCACTACAGAATTGTCCATTACTTGTCTTACACAGGCTCTGATTCTTGTCCAATCCCTTATTCAACAAATGCAACGTTAACTGATCAACTCTTCAGAAAGCCTATCCAACTAAAAAAGGAGTGGATAGATTTCTGTTAGGTCATCAAGGCAAATCAGCTTATGGAGGGACCAATTGTTGAGGGAGCTAGTACAAGACAGGGGAGTGAGGATGGGAGAGAAAGGAAAGGATAACTTTTGATAGCAGAAAGATGTTAAATTTACTCAGTTGCCACAGCTGTCTGAATTCTGGGTTCAGAGAATGGTTTTGTTTAACATCATTTGCTTACTTTTGGTGTATTGTAGGTGATAAAATGGTTATGCAGTGGGATTGGGGAGTATATTTTGAGGGACTCCAAGCTAAAAACTTAAGAGGTGGAGGAATGGACATTCATAACATGTGTCTTTGGAGCAACGTGTGTCTTTGGAGCATTGCCTAATTCACATCAGAGTTTTTCTATTTACTCCTTTTTCTTCTTAGAAATTGTAAGGGAATCCAATGACTGGCAGCAGGAATCCATAGCATCAAAACTTTGCTTCCAGTTTTTCACTTTGGAAAGACATGTAAGTTTGTTGTCTAGGGTGATTTCTTGAGTGCTGGTTGAGTGGTTGCTTGATACAATATAAAAGGCATGCATACACCAGATGGCGAGCTTGCTGGGGACATTCCACTAGTCATGAGTATTTTCATTGAATTTACTGGAGGAAGCAACATTTTGATCTCTTTCTCCTCCTATCCCTTCGCATTGGCTGCTGCAGTGTCTCATACGGCTTGGATACAGCCATTGAATTGTTCAGTGCCAGGTCAGATTATGTGATATCTTTTCCTGAATTTCTACCCCTGAAGTGTCCTCTTACACACCAGCTTTCAGTTCAGAATTCTTTACTAGGGACTTCACTGTATTTGCATTAATAAATATGAAACATGGAAAATTCCAGAAATCCTGTTCTATAAGGAAAGAGTAATCTGTAGAAACTGAACAGAGAGAGCAATTTACTGGAAAATGTTAGCATCCTTCCAGTACATACCATAGTAAAATGTAAAGTAAGGAGCATAAGATGTTTTACTTTGTTTTCAGATTTCCTTCTAAAGAAGGGATTAAGGGATTAATCCCTTAGTTAAGGGATTAAATTGGAGAAATACAGAAAAAAAATGTGAAAGTGGTGGTTGGACAATTCTGATGTTGATTTTAGGAATCTGCTCTCACAAACTGCCAAGAAAGCACATTTCAATGGCTTTGGCTACAATTTGAACCAGAGGAAATAGAATTAGATCGCACTGCCTTCTCTGCTGTTTTCAGAGAAATCCTCATCTCCAGAATGTGGGGCACTGACCCCTTTCTGAATAGGCATTCAAAAGACATCCAAAGGATTCAAAACTTGTAGCAGTGGTTTTGTTACTGCCCAGTGCTTTCAGTGACTGCTTGGTTAACCCCTGTACCTTCCAGAAAAGGCCAGCCTAAGCAGGAAGCAAAAGCAATTAGACATATTAATAAGTAAGCACTTATTTGACCTGCTCTTTCACTTAGTCTCACTTTCTGTAAATCAGCCAAGAGAGATTTCCATTTTCCGTTCCCACTCCTGCCCCACAAAGAGAAGATGTGTCTGCTGGCTAGTTAACTAACTCGTGCAAGTGAAAAACCACCTGTATGCTGTGTTCCAGATAGACAGTGCCGATCCATCTGCAGAATGCATCAGATGCCAGTTACTTGATTTGGAGTGGACAGGGTGGAGGATAGATTACAATGAAAAAAAAAAAAAAAAGAGGTTCTACAGAACCATTAACAATTATTTTCCCTTTTCAGTTGTCTTCCCTTATCTCTTCACCTACTTCTTGTTTGTTTTTCTTTGCTGCTACAGTAGTGACACAAGCTAATGACAATAGCTGATGTGAGGGGTACAGGAAAGTAAAACTGGTGGCACTTCTCTCAGTTTTAGAATGTAAACTTATGAATGCTTTTTCCTTGTTAGAATCAAAAGTCTGTCATTTAATGGGAAAAAGCACTTTTCTGCATAGGCTGTATTAATCTTGTCAAATTACAGCTTAAATACAGACAATTAAATGTAAGATTTTAGGGGTATTTTGAAACTAATGGAGCTTGACACAGTGTTCAGCAACTTGCCTGTGCTTTTCACAGGATTGGGTCCTGAGAGAAAATTGTTGAAAGACATCTCCAAATGTGGATTTCTTCATAATAAAGTATCTGTTCTTTTATAGCATCATTGCATTGGGAATTAGTCTTGTCTTTGGGAATTTGTAAAGCCTTTAGTAGAAGAGCAAGATTTATATCTTAGAATTTAACTATTCTCTGTAATAAATAGAAATGTGCCACAAGTATTTATTTGGTTGCGCCATGGGAAAATTTTTAACATATTGTTCACAGCTTCAGAATGCTATAAAAGAAGACATGTAATTTGCAGACTGGACTATCCTTTGTGATTCCTAACAAATATGGTTGATTAATATCTTTCAAAAGAAGCACCAGCCAAAATGTTTACATCTCATTAGACAGAGAAAAAGGGAGCACACACAATTTTGATTATGAGCTTCATTTCTTCAGGCTTCCCATCCCTACTACTTAAGGCAGACTGTAACTTTAAGATGTTATCTCTGGCCCGGGCAAATAAACAGCCAGTTATGCTTTTTATGGTGGGTAGTTCTGAAACCAACAGGGATTAGAAGATATTAGCTGGTGTTTGTGGTTCCCTGCTGAACCATCACGAGGCCCATGGATTCTTGTCCTGAATATTTCACAGAGCAAACACCTCTTATCTGGGGTGATATTCTCACACTGGCCTCTTGGCCATGGACTTCAAAAGCTGATCACAGGGAGGGCTAGAGAGGCAATAACCCTTAATATAACAGTCTCTCCTGATAGGGACAGACAGGGTAAAGGTAAGGCGTCTCTGAAGTTTGGTCTTGTGTGTCTAGCCCCACAAGGTGATAAGGGGCCATCTGTTTTTTCAGTCTGCAAACTCATCTTTTTCACACTATCCCAGTATCAAGTACACTTCAGACCTGACTGATATCAGCAACCACAATTTCTCACTGATCTCAAGAGATTTTCTTGGTATTTTTAGCTTTGATCCCAGGCAATTGTCCATGTTGTTGTTGTGTTTCTTTTTAACCAAGCAAACATATAAAATGAGATGGTTATGAAATTTTAGAAGACGAAGAAGTCCAAGCTAGTTTTGGCTTCCCTTTGGTAATCAAAAGGAAAAAACTCGTAACAAATTTGTCAAATATTTGTGGATAAAGGGAAAAGAATGCCTATTTATACAATCAAACCTGAAACACTGATTCATGGCAATAGTTTCAAAAAGTCACATATTATGCAGTAACATGCAGGATACTTTCCCCTTAACTGTCCAAATAGACTCTCAGCACTACCAAATCAGGCAATACTGTGCAAAATATCATGAGAATTATTAAAAGACCATTTAGAGTTCTTGTCTTTTAATTGTGGAGCTCTTAGGATATACTTTGTTCATCCTTAAAGCCCTTTCGATCAATGATATTGCATGATAGTTTTCCAATCCCACCAATTTTAATGCAAACACTAAATACCATAAAATCTGCAATAAAATGATGCAAGTTACCAGTACATTTAGAAATGACTACTATTTTTAGCATTTAAATTACCTTCATTTGTATTTTTTCAATGGAATTTTTCTTGCCTTTACCAACTAATTGCTATAAAATTGCTGATATAATATTCTAACGTAGGTCTTAACCTCGGGGGCTTTTGCTCAATTTGGGCAGTTCTGTTAATTGGAATCATTTCACCAACCTGATTAAGATTTACTAAAATAAGCCATGCTTCAAGGGCCTGTGCCTTGCATTGTAGGCATTGGTAGAGCACAAAAATACAGGCTAAATATTTCTTCAAAAGCATACTTATGTGAGAAATCTGTTATTTAAATAATTTAAATATTTCCTGAAACGTTATAGAATTAACTTGGAAGAGAAAGCTTATATAATATAAATATATAATATAAAATATATAATATAAAATAAATCAATTTCAAATGCATTAACTGGTAGTTCATTTATTTCAGAATCCTCCCTTTTTCCCCATCACTGATTATGATTCATATGTGGTAAAACTGATGAAGGGACAGATATCTGACCAACTTCTGCCAATTAGGAATAAAAAAATAAATAGCTGTGCAGAGCTACAAAGTACTGCAGGTTAATCAAAGTTCAGGTACTTCCTTGTTTCTACTTATACTAATAATTATTGGCCTGAGTTAAATACTTGTTCACCTTGACCCATACTCCCAAATTATATTCTGAAAAAAATTCATAAAAAAAAGGCATGTTTGAACATAACTGGTTTATTTACGGATAAATCTACCACTAATTTCAAGAAATTGTGTGTAATAATGTTGTAAGCAGTTGCATACCTACCCCCATGATTTGAATGCATCTTAGAACAAAAGTAAAAGTGTATTATAATTATAG
>VZSV01000224.1:854798-933595 GCA_013398735.1 Nothocercus julius | reverse complement strand
AAAAAAAAAAAAAAAAAAGTATTAATTTTCATTTTTTAGTATAAAATTTTCAAAAAGACAGATTATTGGTCTGATTTTTGTTTTTATTTTGTAAGAGTCAAAATTTTTATGACTGATTTCAAAAAGAACTGGGTACCTTCTAACATAACAAGAAGTATTACCCACTTTGCTCATGAAACCACCTCTAGCATGGTGTACACCAGCCATCAGACCTATCTACACTTATGCCCGGTATTTTTTAAGAGACAAAGTAAAAAATGTCTTCTCCTTCATTTCAAGGTAAGACATATAGTTCAGATAAAAACTGAGAAGGTGCATTTAATTGAGTAAGTAGTCAGCACTGTTCTACATATATCTGCTCTGAAGAACAACAGTGCTCTTTTGGCTTTGGCTGACTGCTATAGGAGTATCACATACGAGAAGTCAAATATCATATCTTCAGTAACCCATTGTTTTTCTCAAAATCTCATTTTCCTCCACGTTATTCTTGACTCAGCTATCTAGTGTCCTTGGGTGGCAGTGGCCTTGTTCTGTACTTGTGTGTATGTTTTATTTTAATAAAACTATAGTGAAAGACAGTGCACCTTGATAATATATAACTTTACTCTGAACATTTCCTTAACTTTTAAGAAAATTAATTCACAATTAATAAAGAGTGTGTTTTAGAAGAATATCAGAAATGGCCATGCAATCAAAAAAATTAAAAGACTGTTTATGCTACCTAATTTTAATTTTATTATAACTACATCATTATATTACTGAATATGTCCTCTGTTTTAGTTACAGATGAATGGCTAATACCACTTGCTATATTTGGAGATTCATCTGTGCAGACTTCACTTTTAGAGAATGTTCATAGAGATTCAATTTTTATTTGCTTCAGTTTTGGTCTCTGTAGTAAACAATAATTTGTCTCTTTCAAATGTCTCCTTTTTGAAATGGTAAAGACATTTACAGTAATCTAAAAGAAAGGCCTGAAAGTAGCAAATACCTACATGGCGAAGGAGGACAACAGCCTGTTTTACAGCCTGAGAAGCTCCAGGTGTGAAGATGGTAGGTCTGGGTGTTGGACGTCCTAGCTGGAGCTGTTCTTTTGCCGTGGTGAACTAACATTTAAAACTCTTGGACAAATATCACTTTTATTTTCCTTTTCCATTGGAATACTTACGGGCTACTGTGGTAAATGTATACCTGTCTGAAAGTTAGAGCTAGTTAAAAATGAATCTTAGATTTTCAGACTGTTATTAGCAGAGAACTGCTGGTACACTCAAGGGAATAGAACATGTGGAATAAAAACTCAGTAGAGGAAGAGTGAGCTAAGTACTGAGAGGAACTTAAAAGAGCTGATGATATGCATCTTAGCCAAAGAAAGCAAGGTGCAAAGTGGGTAGATAGGGTAACAAATATTTTGAGTCAAGGGAGAAGTGTAGTCTAAGGAATTATCGTGGGGAGTAATGGAACAAATTTGGCATAGAAGCCCTCTGTCTGCATATAATTATTTTCAAAGTTTTTGAATCTGGAAATATTCTGCAAGATATTCATAAGTGACCAGGCTTTAAAGCCAAAAAGATTATTACTATGTCAAGATAACATGCCTTCTTCCATGTTATGAGCAGTAGAACCACCATAATTTCTACATCATTTCCATAATTTCTGTATAAAAATACCTATGCTACTTTAAGAGTTGTGAATGATTATGACAAATATATTATATTGTATTATATAGTATTATTAGATATAAATTATTTTTAGAAACAATTTGTATGTAATTACATAGTTAATATAGTAATAGTATATGATTTTGTTATTACTAAGTAAAAGTAATTTTTGTTTTGATATTAACAGATGAATAGATTGGCTAATTCAAATACATTTCAACACTAATTCCATATTTATCTGAAGAGCTTCTCATTGAACATGCCGTATTCATGATGCCAAGGCATCACCATGGTAGATGAAGGTAAATTTACTTGAAGTAAATAGACTTTCAGAAGTATGTATGAGCCTAATCTCTCCTAAGTTTAGCTTGCTGAATATTATGCATCTCACTAAGCTATTTGTCCAGATTTGTACACTACAGTCAAAAGATGAACTGTTTAATTCCAAATAGCCATTCACCCTTTCTGAAAATGGTGCAACAGATCTTCCTGGGGAAATTTCTCTCTACGCCCATTGAGTAGAAGGTTGCCTCAAGAACTAACATGAGACAAGAAAGCTGATCTTTCCTTCGCTAAGGAGAAGGGAGAGGAATCCTTATGATTGTTGAGGTCAGAGTTTTTTTTTTTTTTTTTTTCTCTCAACCAGATCCTTTATTTTCAGAATTTGCAAAGATGGCTTCTTGTTGTTGTTGTTTGTTTTATTTTGTTTTTAATTTAAAATGAAAGCCAGAATGAAATCCCAAACAAGAAGTTTATGAATATAGATTGAACTGCTAAAACCGATGCTTAAATTTCATTTACAAAAGAAGTGCAGAACCCTCTATTTTCAGTCAAATTGTACATATGAGCTCTGTGTATGAATTATAGGAGAGGTAGACTGAACTAAGACATTAGAAGGGTCTGTGCAATAAACTTCACTTCGCTGCAAAAAGCTGTTTTGATGTAAATCTGGGGTGTCGGTGTTGGTCACATGTGATTCTAATAATCCTGTAATTTTGCACTAGTCTATGAGTGAGCCCTAGTACAGAAAGGACTTTCCCCTCAGGTGTCAGGAATAGCAGAAGGGAGGATGCATATGGGTATGAGATGATGAAGGCAAGAGAAGAGATACTATAAATGAGGAGGTCCCCTGTAGATTCCTGGGCATGCAGCTGTTAAAATGCCTGTAAAACCTCAGACAACTCCACAGGACATCCCCTGTTTCTCCAACCACCTCAGCTGTCATAACTGTCCTGTGCGTATCCTTCTATGCATGCACACTGGCATTGTACACATAGTCATATTTGGACTGATGGTGAAGAAGTATGTTTCGTTTTTTGGGTCTTTTTTTTTTTTGTATTTGATTGTTTATATTCTGCTTCAATCATCTGGACACTAGTAGGCCTTGGTCTGACTTGACATTACTTTCAGTAAGTTTTGAAAGTAAGTTGTGAATAAAACTGGTCTCAGCAGCATGTGCCATCAGTACCTTTATACAACACTAGGCGCCAGAATCTTTAAAAGAATTGAAGAATCTAAGGAGAAAAATAGTACAAAGCCAACTATATTTTGTTGCTGCTTGAAGACTGGCATTTTATTTAGTCTTTGAGATGAAAGGGAGGGAAACAGGAAGAAGCTGGCCACAGAACAAATGAATACAGCATTGGTTTTTATTCATTACAACTGGGCAAAAAATGAACACCGGCAGTGGCTGCTTTCACGTGCAGCTTTGGAAAATGCCATTGTTGAGTAAAGGACCACGGGCGCTGCTGCCAGCTCTGACACACAAGGGGAATATTTATTGCTTTCTCTCAGAAGCCCGAGTTTAGCGTATCACTGTTTTTTCTACTTTCCTTCTTCCAGAAAAATTCCGACAAACTCATTTTTCTATGGAATGAAATTAAAAAACTCTTTTGAGAGACTGAGGGGGATAAGAAAGAGAGAAGAAAGGTCAACATAGAAGAAATGGACTAGATGAATAAAGGTGTGTCAGAGCAAAGAGTCCCATGAAAGATTATTGAGACTAAAACCTTTTTTAAACAAACGTAAAAAACAATATATAAATCAAGAGCACAAAAGCCCTGTTTTATATTTTTTTTGTGCTGTTTAATTTCTTTATATCTTTTTTTTTGCCATTGTTAAAAAAGCAGCCCAAACTTCAAAGGGAAGCTGCATGTGTTCTAAATCAGGACTTCAGTGCTGATGTATGACAGCACAAAAATTAAAACTAAATAAATGTGCTGTCTAAGCTCCCATATTTCTCCAAAAATACTTTAAAGGCTTTAAAAAATTAGAATTATTGCTTGATCTTACTTTACCAACCATAATGTTTTCACCAGAGTAAATGACAAAATATTATATTAAAAAGAGAAAGAAAGAAAAAAAAAGAATGTCTGAATATGTCTGAACACCTGTATCTGGCTGCCTTGCAATCTTGTCCAACATGCAAGGGGGAAAATGAAACTTTGCAGTGACTTGTTTGATAGTGGATATGGGCTGTATAAATTCTCAGCTTCTCTAAAGTTTTCTGGAAAAAAAAATCCTTCTTGGAAATCCAAGTCCTTGACAGTCAAGATGAATTGATGAAAATAATGGAAATATGTCTGTGAAAGAAAAAATAACTCCCCTTTTTTGTCAGATAAGTCTGGGTGAAGAATAGACTGATTCTCATGAAAAAAAAAATGCACAATTTTTATTATTTTCAAAATATGAACTTCATAGCAGATCAAATTTCAATTCTATTTTATTTACTCCTCTGAGCCGATCTTGCTGTTTTCTTAAATGAAATGGCATGTCTGACTTTAAAGGTGTCTGGCTAGAATAAACCAGTTAAACCTACTTGCAAAAAAAATCCTGACTGGTGGCTTTATGGCGTCCCTTTTCCTCTGATATTTACTTTTACAATGGCCATTTGCTGTCGTTCTGCTGAGTCACAGAGTCATCTTGATTTGTATTGACTCATTTGTTTTACCAGGTTGCAAAAGGGACAAGTGGTCCAGATTAATCGAAATGAAAGTGCTGATCTTTCCAGTAAACATTTCTGTGACTTTTAAAACTCATTCAATCAATCCCTCATCTTGTCACTTGATATTTCCTATAGAGAAATATTCCCAGATTCTAATTTAAGGTTTTATTAATTTTTGAGGAGTGGTTTTTCTTTTCAAAAATTCCTGGTTATTTGTGTGATCAAGAGAACTGACTATTTGTTGCACATCACTTTGTCATAATTATTACCTCTTACATTATATGTAAAGTTTCAGTTACACATTAAGAGAACATATGCTAAAGGATATCACTTTTTGGGCACTAATATAAATGTAGAATTACTAAGGAGCAGTTAAAGCAAAATGCTTGCAGAAAAACTCTAAGGCAAACATAATATTTTGTAAATGCTAGTAGAAATATTCCCAAACAATTTTATGAACATGAAGCAGTGCTGCATCTGAATATTTAATTTGAAATGATACTTCAATAAATTATGTATAAATGTATAAGAGATTGGAGATATTTATCTATAACTTACATTCAGAGAGACTTTCCCAATGAATTTGATTCTTTCTGGGCTCTTCTGAAAGGTCTTAACACTGTCCTAACTTTGAACTCCAGCCCTGGGTGACTGAATTAAAAGCACAGCTCCCTTGCAGGGCCAGTGGAGCTCCCAGAGGCTGATTCAGCATACTGCTATTCTCCAAATGCAGCTGACCAAAAGAGCTGTCAAGTTAAGTGAGATTTGAAGAATATGTCTGGGTTAATTGCAGATTTTGGGATATTTACTGCATGCTAAACTGGCCTCTCCCACATATGGACTTCAGAGTTTGCCAAGATTCCTCTTGGATCTGGATACTTTGAGATTTTCCCTGTGCAGTACTGACGCGGATAAAACATTTTTAATTTTGGTGAATTGTCTAGTAAGAGCTTTAATGTTTTTAATCAAAAAAAGGGTTTTGTCAGTGTTTCAATATAGATGTCACCTAGAACACACTTTTATAAATCGTATGTGGTATTGAGCTTTTTATAGTCTGATTTGAAAACTTGTTTATAGAAAAGGAATTACCCAAATTTTAAGTATTTAGCCAATAATAGGAGATTGAGCAGCAGCCATTTTATTTGTATTGCCTGTGTTGTCTTTTCCACCTTTTCCTAGGGAAATTCTCAAAATTTTATTTGTCGCGGTCTCTTGATAACTTACAAGAGAATATCCTCAGGCTAGCGAAGTGTCATTACATTTTCTGGTTATATTTTCTGTTCTCCAGTGAACTGCTATTTTCTTATCATTGTTATTTTATCTTTTCCTCATTTCATTCCTGATTAAGATATCATATGAAAATAAAGAAATTAAAGTTTGAATCTGGATCTAAAAGTAGCATCAATAGAGACTGTTTCCAAAACAAGTTTACCAGTTTGGTGCAAACTTTCATCCAGCTGTAGGATGAATGGGTTGTTCAATTGAAACTCAGCTGAAATTGTTTACATGCTCTTTCTTTGAAACAGTAAATCTAGAAATTGCATATTAAAACTCCGCACAAAGGAACATTATTTGGGTTGTAAGGTCAATTGTTGTGAAGTTAGGCCAAGAGAGATTTATGTTTGCTTGCACAACCTTTACTGATGCTCTTTTTGGATATTTTTTATGACAGAATTGTTATTTATATGAACATCTACTATTCTGGGCCTTTGCTTTCCACAATATAGAGAGGACAAGTTTAAAACTGCAGCCATAAACCAGCAAATGTTTGCCTAACAATCTTAAAAAATAAATGTTCTGCTGCAATTATTCTGTTCTTTTTTTTCCTGTTATCCTCTTTTTTTAATAATGAAACTCAAGCTTAAGCAGCACAATCACCATTCTTAAAAGAGTTGATATAAAAATAGCACACTGGGTCTCACTCTGCATTTCTTGTTTCTTCAATCATGATTTCAGATTAAATAGAAGTGTATTTTTTTCTAACTGACCCATAGTAAAATCAACCAGCAATCCAAAGATAATTTTCTGTCAGTTATGCATTGCAACTTATCACAAAGAGCCACAGCAGAAACTCAGGCAGAGCTCTGATCCAAATATTAAATTACATGCACTGTATAGTAGTCCAGTAGAATTTATAATAGTCAAATTGAGCCAAATTTCTCTTGAGCATTTCCAGACACAATGAGGATCTAGGAAGGCCCAATACAGCATGTGCAAGAAGTGAAAACATGTGCCCCTGGTCTTAGGGGACCACACTATTCCTGCCAGCTTTTTGGGCAACCGAAACAGCATGATATAAGCAAAAAGCCATGTTTTTTTAACATTCCTGGCTCCTTACTGCCACATCTGCTCGGTCACACATGTATCATCCCTGCTGCTTGCACAGCTTGTTGAATCTCACACCTTTTAAATAAGGCAACATATAGGTCTTGCTCTGAACTGTGTGGATTTTACCATTAAATAAATGTGTATTATTAATAACAAACATTACTAGAAGTCATCTTTAATTTGGAAATCTGTTCTTTACCTGTGTGCAAGCTTGTGCTCAATCATGTTCTTTACTCATATCTGAGTACTAGGGCTTTGCAAATATTGTAAGAAATATAGTTGATTTTACTATTTGAGTTCTCAGTAGGTGAAAGAGGAAAGGAAAACAAATGTTTTTTGCTGGTAATCGTTCCTTCCAGGAATTGTGAGCTGTTCCAGGTTAGGCTATGTGTGTGTTGGAGCTGGCTGCTGTTGGAAGCAACCTCAAATGGAGTCACACGTGCCGTGTGAGGGAGGTGGAAGCCGTACTTTCTGCTTCCTGTAAAGACTAACATATATAGAAAAGGAGTTTGAGTTTATTTGTGATGACCCGTTAAAATAAAGCGTACTGCGG
This sequence comes from Nothocercus julius, assembly GCA_013398735.1. Lineage (NCBI taxonomy): Eukaryota > Metazoa > Chordata > Aves > Tinamiformes > Tinamidae > Nothocercus > Nothocercus julius. The sequence continues at coordinate 926,112 of VZSV01000224.1, read as the reverse complement.
GAAGACACAGAAGTAACTTAAAGCTTAGAAATAGCAACTGCTACTGATTCTCTGAGTCCAGATGGGTTCAGGAAGCTGTTTTCTGTTTGCTGTAAAATCCTATTCTCATTGATAAAATACAGATCTCCAAACATGCATTTGGACTTTAAAGTGGATTTCATTTGTAATTTCTAAACTTATTTTATTGCAGCTAAAGAACAGGCATATTTGCATTTACTTTGCCAGATTTTGCCCACAGTTCCAGAGGTATAAACCATTGTTGCTGTGGGTCTATTTCAGATTTTGTTTCTGTTTTTGTGATAGTGTCATGGTATGTCTGAATAAATAGCATATGATGTGGTTGCTCACAAGAGAACAGTATGTTATAAGATACCTGCCTATTTAAATATTGCCTTCTGACTGTTGTCACTAACCCTTTTGCTTACATATACAAATCTGTCACCCCAAACATACAGTGCTTTCAATTCAGTTAATTGAATTCCCCTATTTAGACCGTGGCTGCGTTGGTAGACATTCATTGGTGTATCCAGAGCTCACTGCAGACAAACATTGAAATGTTTCTGTGTTAATATAGCTGTAGAGACTTTTCACAGATCATCTATGGAAAAGGGCACAAAAATACATAATCAGAGGAAATTAAGAGATGTTCTAGATTTATTTGCAGAAACAAGACAACAAGACAACAAGACAAGAGGATGTCTTCTCGGTTCCCTTTACTTTCTAACCACCATGATGCTCATAGGAAAATCTGATTTCTTGACACTGCTTGGATTCATATTCACATTCATTTTGTTCTTGTTCATTTACTCAGACACTCAGGCATTCTATAATTTCCCTTACTGTCTTTTACCCACAAACACACACTTGCTTGTCCTGTTTAACAATACAGTCTTATTCATTGAACCATCACACACTTAAGCTTTTCCAAATTCTCCCATGTCTCACCTTGCATTTTCTTTCTCCTTCTTTCTTTCTTTCTCTCGTGTAATTAATTAATTGATTAATGGCTCTATCAGAGTGGCTAATTCTAAAATTTAGATAAGAACACTGGGAGGATCCTAGAATTTGGGTTCATGAATGTTTCTTTTGAAATAGAGATCTTTGAAATCATTGTTTTTGCCCCCAAACAGAATGACTGAGAAATACATGGAGCTGTTCTGAATTTGATACTTTTCCTGTTGAGCTGCTCTGTTTATCTCCAGTGAGACAGTTAAAAGTCTTTGTTGTCAAAGGTTTATAAATGAATTTGCTCTTATGTTTGCATAATTTTTGTCCAAGCTTTCAGCTGCTGTGGCTCTTCAGCTTCATCAGAAGGAAGAACAAATGCAATCCTGATGTTGTAGCTCCATCTACACTGTTTTGTTAAGTTTCTGGAGCCACTAGGGAGCTTTAAGCTTTGCTCTGACAGCAGGTTCTTCTACTTTCAGTTGTTAAAACTCTGCAGGGAGAAACAGTAGCTATTCTAGTAGTTGATTTTCAGTGTCTCCATTTAGAAAAGCCAATATATTGCTTTTCCTTGAAAAAGGAATTGCTGATGTTGCTCAAGAAATAGTATCCTCACAGAATGACTGACTGATTTTTGCTTGATTTTGAACTTACCACTTTCAGGGAGAGTGACTAAGATGGCTGTGGTAATGCAGCTGCAACAACATCTGGAGTCCTCAAGTTACCTTGACACTGCTTAGCTGGGTGTAGGCCTGAGCGTAGCACAGAAATTTCATTGTTTGTCCTGATGTTTCTATTGCTGGATGGAGATTACTGGCTATTTTAGGTCTGCCAGCTGTCTTTGATACTGCTTTCATGCTGTGGTGACAGGAGAGAGAGTGACCGTTTAATTACCTACAGATCCTAAAAATCAGGTCATTCCTGAATGACTCTGCTCCTTGCTCTAAGAAATCCAGAAAGTAGTTCTGTATATCTGTCCAGCTGTCTGAAAGCATTTTTCACTCAGGCCTTGCAAGGCTGCAATTTCATTCTTATTTCACTATTTGAGAAGATAGAAACTCAGTGGATGAAGAATTCCAGGAGAGTTTCTGGAGCATCCGTTCTCAAGTGGTAGTTAATGGATCACCATTTGGCTGCAGGACATCCCAGAATGGATTGATTGTTCTGAGAAATGAATATTTCAGATTAGAAAGATGGGGAAGGGATATTCTAAGCAGAGATTTTATTCTTAAATGCGCATTTAAGGAGAAGGTTTTGGTGTAACTAAAAGGCCACTCCTAATCCAATTAGCCTTGTTCCAGATCCCCTAATGTCTACAGAATGAATAATAAAAAAAAAAAGATTATTGGCCTTAAGTTGCAAAAATCTTACATGGGATAAGACATAAATTTCATTTTGGGAAACAGGAAGTAAAAATGTTTTGACCATATTCACTGGACTGTGACTCAAATGTCACACACACCTTCATCTGAGACACGTGTAGCTCTGTGCCACCTTTTCTGTGCTCCCAGCAGCTTAAGGATCTCAAAGGTCTGCTGTAGAACAACATGTGTGACAAGCTTATGACAAGACTTCTCCACCTGGGAAGGAGGCTGTGTAGAGCCAAATATGTCATTCAAATGCTAGCACACTTTCTCTTATTTTGCTCTGTGGCGTTTTACCCACCTTTTCAAGCATCCGTGTGTCCTGTTAGTAGTATGAAGAGGCACAAAGGGACCTGTTGTATGGGCTGAATCACATCCTTTATTCTTACGCATTTTTGTAACAGGACAGCATAATAGAAAGTTGCTCAGTGTATTTTACTTGGAAATTGCAATTAATCAGGAGGCTGTAAGGAGTCAGACCCAAACCTAGTTTCAATACCATTTCCTTTAGTGAGTTTTACACATTACCTTTTCAATAAGTGGTGACAGGCAGTGCATTTCTGGGTGATTATATTACGTGTCAGGTGGGGTTAGCGGGCACAAGGCCAGGGGGAATATGAGCAACTATTTGAGATGTACTGTAATCCTTTAAGAATGCACTGCCTTATTCCCTCCTGGTATAAAATGATGCTTATTAAACAACATGACCCAAATCCTGAGAGGTGCTAGGCCTCTGGTACTGAGTTCACTAGGAGACTCGACACTAAACTGGTTAGGAAATTGAGTATTTACCTCAACTTTAGCCACCTACAAGAACCCATTCCTAACATACCCACCATGCCTGTGTCCCTAGACTTAGGATGATGAATGAGCCACATCTGGAGGCCAGTTCCTTAGATAATGGTATATGCTGATTATCACTGGCTAAGGAACTAACCCTTAATTTAATGTGATTTGTTGCTGTGACAGGGCTAGTAAATGACAAAGTGAGACCCTTAATTCAAGACTCCGGGAAAGTGTATATGTTGGAAAGATCATTCAGTCCATGCTGCTTTTCTTGGCAGAATTTTGTAGATCATCTTCAGAAAATGGCAGTTGGTTCTCAACTTTGGAGTGACGAGCTTTAAATCATATCCTTTGTGTTAGTCTTTTGGGTTGATTCAAATTAACTTACTTGGCTTTTCATCAGTTTTAAAAAAAATAAAACTAGATCTTCCCATCAGATTGTTTTCAGTCATAACTCTGTGCCCACATTTCAGCTAAGTGTGTTTATAACAGCAAAAATTCTGTGCATTCAAAATATGTCAAGTTGATTTTATAGGCAGTCGCATTATAATAACTTTTTGCAAACTTTAATCAAGGTGTTTGATTTAATTGGATAGTAAATATTAGCATCTGATTTTCATTCCAGTGTGGATTAGAAACAAATTCTTCATATTTTGAATATTTTTAATCAGATATCTTGTTTTCTAGCCAACTCTTTATTGAGTCTGGACTTAGATTTGGAGATATAATCATCTGTAAATTGTAGCAGCAGATGCATATATTGTATGTAATTTTAAATCAGACAACCTGATCAGATTTGGAAGAAGCTGTCATGGTATCAGTGCTACAAATTGCATCAATCAGTTTGGCAGATTTCACAGTATGTGTGAAGGGCTTTAAGCTGATGTATATCAAGGTGATTAAGGTACCTCCACAAAACCCCTCTTGAGGGATTCTTTAATCTCTTCTCGAAATAACCCACGTCCCCAATCACAGAGAATGCCCCCTCAAGGAAAAAACAAAACAAATAAACAAGCAAACCAAAAAACCCACATCATTTAGAAAAGAGATCTGAATCTGAGTTTCTGAGATACCACCAAATTATCTGCAGTTCTACCTTTTCCCTCTTTCTTCTTTCTGATGCTGAATGGCTACATGTTCCAAAAAAAACTCTGTGGGATGGATAATCTTGCACTCTCTTCCAATTTACTGTATAGAAGATTTGCTCAATAGGAACCCAAAGGAAAAAAAAAAAAAAAAAAGAAAAAAAAGGTGTCGAGGGAAAGCAGGACAGTGGAGATATTACTTGAGCTAGGTGTGACATGGTGCATCATGTCCACACAAAACCATTACCACTTCTGGCAACATCCAAAGATTCAGATTTCAGCTGAAATCTGTGGTAGACTTTTTCCTCCTGGGTCCATGTGAGAGCATTTTAACAAGTTCTGAATGCATAATCCTTGTGTTGTGCACAGCCAATACCTTTTCCAGATTATGCAAAACCCCTATCAGCTGATAATATGACATACAAAAGAAATCCCTTTTATAAAATTAATGAGCTTCCCCACTTTTAGGGAAGCTTGTTTTCTCTGATGATTATCGTGGTTAGTACTGTCATTAGGTGATGGAGCTCTGCAAGTTCCTCTTCTCTAGAGGACTATACAAATGCAATCCATGATGGGATTCTCTTGCCATCAACTTTAGAAATTTGAAGATGTCCCGATCACCCTTTTGAGCACTGGCAAGATGGTCTCTCCCTCTCTATCTGCTCCCAGTACATATTGAATGAGACAGGTTTGCCTTGTTTCGTTTTCAGGAAGGCATCCTGTGTATCACTGAGCACTTGTGCTTATAGAGATTTAATAAGTTATGTTTAGTGTAGCAGCTAAGAACAACTAATTATGAAAAACATTATACTGTAGGACTAACAGACATGCAATAAAAACATCTATTACATAAATTGTTAATCCGTAAGAAATGTGTCTCTGAAGCCATTGGTATTTATTTAACGTGCAATTACTGTCTAATTTAATCTAAATTAAATGCCTGCTTGAAACATGTAATTTAAAGTGTTACTGAGCTTCCTTCTATGGTATTAAAGGCAAGAAATCAGCAGCTAATGCCTGGGGGCTAGATATTTTCCTTTTAAATTCAGGTACCTTAATGCTAACATTCATAACTTCTGCTGTTTGGAAAACGTTTTTCATAAGAATGTATTTGGCATCGAAATCTCCCCTTCCCTCTCACTCAGGGTCAGATCCTGCCAACTAAGTCAAACCTCTAACTTAATCCAAATGAAGTATTGACTGAATAAAAGGTGTTGAATTAAGACCTGAGCATATAACATATTTTCTTATCATAGAACACAAGCTTTGCAAAAAGTTCTGGCTTCAGCCAGTGCTGGAAGGGTAAATTATCATTTGACTCCTGTGTGGACATATTTATTTAGGACACATAGGCTGATGACTCAGGAAGTTATGCAAAAACTGACCCAGTTAATTTTAGATGCTGTTGTTGGAAGAATATCAATGAAAATTAATCAAATGTTCATGAAGGAACCACAGGGAAGGAGAGCAGAACACTGGTGGGTAGACTTTTGGCAGTGATCACTGCAACAGTTTTAATGAGAGGAAAACACATTCTCAAGAAAATTAGAGAGTAATGACATGATTAAATGGTAAATAATAGTTAAATACATGCTTGGAGGTCCAGGACAGAGACTGTGGAGTTTTTGTGTTTTGGGTGTATTCCTCTCAGACTGCTCTCAATAGCCAGAGGAGCTCTCCAGAGCTCTGCTTGTAATTTAGGGTCGGATTGTAGCTTTTAAGACACTGAAGCTGGAAGAGCTACTGGGGCCCTGTTGCAGCAGGAACCTCATTGGGGCTTTCTCAATCCTTTCGGTTGGTGACCTGTCCCTGTTCTTCTACCTCCCCTGTGCAAAATGACTCTGCTAAGCCTTCCCTGGCCTGAAGAGCGACCATACAGGAGACATCTGCTCCCCTTATGTGCGGTGGGGAGAAGGAAGGAAGGAGAAGGTCTTCTCCTGTGCAAGGTTTAGTCCCCACTAACTGGAGTTTTGCACATTATATTACAATATGTATAGTACGGTATACACAGACTATCAGTGCTGCTGTGCTGCACCTTTTGCAAACAAAAAGGTTTATTTGAAGTATTCCCTTCGTGTATGGTTTCTCTCCTTGTCTGCTGAGGAAAGGATGAGAGAAAACCATTTACAAATTATCTTCATTCTCAATGAAAAGGAATGTTTCCTTCTCAAAGAGAGAAGTTGTATGCACAAACTGAATCACTACCTTTAGCTCATCCAGTCATAGAACAAGATAAAATTGTGCAGGGAGTCCATTGAAGGACTGAGCTAGTGCAAACCATTTTTACCTGTTCTCTATTTACTGCTCTCTATTTCAGGTTGTCAGAGTAAGGCGACCCCAGGGAGAAAAATAGAAAATTGGAATGACTTTGTGCTCTGTTTTTAAGAGGCTTGAATATTTTTTCTTGTTTTTAGCTGTGCTGTTTGGCAGAACGGAAGGCAGCACATGTGGATGTTGTTTGACAAAAGCAAGAAAAATTGGGACTCTTAGTTAGTATTATATTCAAGGCATCAACAATTCACTAGAAGCTGACTTCTTTGAGCAGATGGTAATTCAATTTACCTTTGATAATAGTTTTGAGTAGATGATAATTCAAACCTTTAACTGTAGTCTGGCAGTTTGCTAATTAGCAAAATAAAGCATTAATGTAGTATATAATATTATTTTTCTCTATTTCTGCCTTCTCACAATAAAATATTCCCAATATAATATTCACAATAAAATATAAGGCTGAATGTTGTAGATGCTCTGCAAAAAATATTGGAGGACGGAAAAGGGTATAAAGAATATGTTAAATGTTTTCATTTTAAACATTTACATTTTCACTTCAAAAGTCACCAGATAATACCTTCCTTACTGTGTATTTCTTAGATATATAGCAATACCAAAATAACACAAAAATTCAAATTGTACACCAGAAACTAAGATTTATAATTTGCAAACTACAACAAAATAGCTGTTGTGCTGCTCCAGGTTTATATGTCTGTTTGTGTATTGCTTGTATGCAGTATGTTACTTAAATTGTTGAGTTGCAGTTTGCAACTCAGATTTGAATGTTACCTTCTGTCACAACTACTTGCATCCTGGAGCTCAGATGGAAAATGGACAGCAAGTTTTAGAAATCTTGCTCTTGGAAAATTGTTTCAGGTTGGTAAATAATGCATTAGAAAGAAAATATACAGTGGTATTTCTCAAATGCTACAGTAAATTTGCTGCATCCCTTTTTTTTTTTTTTTTTGTTAGTACTTAAAAAGTAGAAATATTTTTAAAATGGTCTTTTGCTATTTGTGCTTTTTATTCTTCTGTATACACTACACCCAACAGGATCTTATACTCATTTCAGTTATAATTTTGTCTTGATTTTTGCTTAGAGGCACAGTTTTGCACCCACTGTTTTTTGTCAGCAGAATGTGAAGCCATTAGCAAGTATGACTTTCAAAATTATTTAGTAGCATTTTAGTGCTCTTCCTTGTGTAAATTGAACATTTATCATTGTCTTCACTAGGATCATAGCAAGCCAATATTAAGTGCTTTTGCAAATTCCACCCTGGATGTCTAAATACTGGATCTGTGAAGGAAACAGGTACTTTTAACATTTAAATTACTAAAATTATGTCTGAAAAAAAATTGTTGGCACAAAACCATGCTCACAGTTTCCTGGCAAAAAATATGAGCTTATTTTTTTAAAAATCATACCTTCTCTCTTCAGAACAAATTCACTGAGACAGCACATTTACAATAACATTTGACACCCTAGAGTGTTTAATCTTTTTTTTTCACCTATTGATTGAAATAGTTGAATTTTGAAATGCTATTTCAATTTTTTTGAAGGCGTGTGACTTTTGTATCCATCCTCTTGGATACAAATAGTTGTGTATACCACTAGGGCTGCTTCAAGACCTGAGTAATAGATGTCTCTTACTGAGTCAGGGACTCAGATCGTAAATGCACTGAAGGCAATTGAACCAGTAAATTACAGCCTCAAAAAAGGGAATGTCAGTTTAAGGCTGGACTGAAAATCAAGCACTGATGTTTTAGCACAGCTTTTCTTTTATACTTGAACTCTTTCTGTTTTTATAAAATGTCATTAATCTATAAATCATACGTACCACAGAAGAAAGGCATACAGTCTCAGAATATTATAAATCCAAACTGAAATGATCTTTAAAGCCAGCATCACAGCTGGCACCTTTGCTGTCTGTCACAGCAGAAGGGCCAAGAAGTGCTGCTGCAATCTGAAGATTCATGTAATTTGGAAGACAGAGGATTCAAAATGCTTGTCCAACTACTTTCTCACATTAGAGATGTCCAGGGCCATCAGGTCTCACTATATCAGGAGAGATGACTCTTTCTATTCATGGTGTTTGTTACTATTTTCTTCTTGTTTTTCTTAATTATTTGGCATGGACTATAGCTCATCTTAAAACCATTACTTGAATGGGATTCCTTTCTTCTCATTTTGTTACTTCTGCACTCCAGGGGATTTCCTGGAGGAGACTAATATCTTTCTTAGGTTGCTACAGTGGCATGGGATCCAAGTTTCTTTGTTAAGAATTTCCATAACTCATTCAGTCATAGGCAACATTGGTTCTGTTGGCTGAAGCAATTTCCTCCCCTTCTAGCAAGTTCACCTTTACTTTCTCTGGGTAATTACACTGAAGAAAAGACCACATCATGTTGGTTTGTTTTGGCAACACTTTGTCTTGTTACCGGGATCTGTGTTGGAAAAGATGCTGTCTGTGTGGCTCCTTGCATGGTGCCTGGCTCAGCCGGGAATGATTATTATAACACTGATGCTAGGAATCCCATTAGGAAAGCAAGCACGCAACCTAACATTAAAATGATGTCTGTCAGATATATTGTATATAGTTGTCTAAAAGAAGAAAAAAGGCATTGAGAGAGTCTTTAAGTTGCCACACATACCACCCAAATTAAAGTGTAGCTACAACAGCATATTTTCAAAATGTGCAGGGGAAATACTGCAGACCTTTCTCCTCTTAACAGAAGCTGTTTAATGTGAGGGATGATGGTGTCTTAAAAGTGCTGCTGAGCTTCTCACAGACCTAAAGGGAGAGTTGTGGAGTTGTGGATGTGGGAAGTCTGTGCCTATTCATTCTTCTTCATTTCCTTTAAAATCTGTATGTACAACTCACTTTGTGCTGCTGGCACTCTCTCCTCATGGATCTGAAGATCACATGTGTAACATGCAGACAGAAATAAATCCTGTAGGTAAAAGAAAGTAGAAATTGGCTAAAGATCAAAGGTTATCCTCATTCCACTCCTTCCTTCACTTTTATTATCCTGTCTAAATTTGGTCTTTTGTAGAGAGGTTCATGAGGAAAGGTTGCGCTTAAATGAGAGATTTAAGATTTTATTTGTTTTTCAACCCTGTATGTAATTTGAACCACAGTGTAGTTTGCTAGAATGAAAACTACAGTTCTTAGATGATGCAGAAGATTGTGGAATGGCATAAGGAAATAATATTTTGCCACAAGTGTTCTGTGATCATCTGTAGATTAAGTGGCAAGTAGAATTTCTTTTTCAGAGTAGTTAAAAAAAAAAGTATCATTAAGGTCTCTGTTCTAAAAAAAGTTATGTACATGTTCAACAAAGTTCTGTCAGGCAAATGGGAATAATTGTGGATTTGCTTTTTGGAGGGTCAGGGCTTATGTTTACGACTGGGAAAATATCTATAGAAAATATGCTTGTAATTTTTAAAACTTTTAATTTCTGGCAACCTTTTCACTGGAACATGATAAAAAAATATTAACCCTCCTCTCTTTATAGAACCCGAGCTTTAGTTGGTGTCTTCTAAGTACTTTTTAAGTCTTTGTAGTGATGACCAACAGCAGAGCAACAAGAACAGATCAAACAGGAAAGTTAAGAACAAGAACATGGGTATTTAACTTCAACAGCTTCACTTGCTATTGCTCTCTTAAAGGAGACTAATTGAAAAAAAACAGCATTCCTAGGAAACTACCACAAAATTTAAAATATTTCTTCTCACCAAATGACTTTTTTCATATAATTTATCATGTCATTAAAAGAGAAATAAATTAATTTTCCTTGATCACAGATGTAGTTATTATGGCAATATCAATGTAGTTAAATATCACCACAGAAAGTGAAGTACCACCCTTTTTGTCTGTGATGCTGAATATCTTAGAACACTTTGCATCGGGATCAAGGGGTGCTGATAGAGTTTTCTGGGAAATTCTGGGCAGTTTCAGCCCTTGTCAAAACCATGAATCGGAATTACTGATCCAGTGATTAATGCTACCTGCAAAAACACTTCAGAATGTAGCTAAGATGTAACATTTCCAGTATGTTTCACTCCATTTTTGTGCATTAGACTCAAACCCAAAATACAGAGGAAGAAGCAATCTCTGCATAAAAAACTTTATCTAAAATTAAAAAATCTATTTTTTTAAAATATATATTAAATTTGTCATATTGATGATATGATAATTAATCCAGGATTGTGTTTGGTATCTCTAAATATCATGGGTGTTTTTTACTGATGTGCAAGTAGTAAGAGAGTCCGGGGTGATAGTGCCTAAGGGCAGTGAGAGAAACAAACTAATATTTCAACTAATCTCCGGCTAGAGGGATTAGCAGGAGGGACACTAACTCCGAAGTGTGGGCCACACTCAGAAAGAGGATACTAGAGTAAATCCCATGCTCCCTGTGCGATATCCTAGAGTTTTCTACATTCTCATAGGAGATGTGAAACATGCATATAATATTTGTTCTGCTTTAATGATTTGAACTACTGTATTTGACTACTAGGTTTTGGTCACCTCACCAAGCAATTGCTGAAGCTAGCGGATGGCCGTGTCGTGCTGGCACTGGAGGGAGGACATGACCTTACTGCCATCTGTGATGCATCTGAAGCCTGTATAAACGCCCTCTTAGGAAATGAGGTAAAACACAAATCATAGAAGGCGGAGAAAATGATCCGTGTTCACTGAAACTCCTGACTTTGATTTTCTCTTAGTAAACAATAGGAGTAGACCTTATTTGTTGAGTATAGAAACCATGCCATTTGTACACGTCTTAGAAACGAGCAGACCTTGGAATGAACTCAAAACTTGTTTTGCTTTAGAAAAATATATCTAAATAAGATGATTATATGAAACATTTAGTGTTTTCCTAAATTATTCCCAGTTCTGAGTAAGAGTTAATGCCTTAAAATTGCTTTTGGTGATGTTGTGCTGAATACCAGACGTGACAGGTCATCGTTGGTGTGCACAAAACCTATCAGGATCAGGCTTTCAGCGAACCAGCACGAGAGGGAAAAAAAAAGAAAAAGGCGGCACCTGTTAATGTTAGAGAGCATTATTGAATACTGAATTCCTGAATATTGAAAAGAACAATTTTTATAGTGTTTTGACACTTTCTTCATCTGCCATCTGGAAGAACACATTTCAGACACTTTTGAAATTAAAGAAGAGTAGTAAGAATGTGTCTGAGACATCTAAAAAACACTTTTTTAATATAAAAATGAAGGCTCAGGTTTGTATATATGCAAGTTAAATTGCGTTTCTAAGAGTTATCAAACATTGAATATGCTATTAAAAAGCTTCTGAAAATGGATCATCACACCAAGTAAGCATGAGTATCTTATTTATGTTTCAAAAACCGAACACAAGTATTCATGATAATGAAAAATGATTCTATTGTCCATTGGAATATGTTTTCTCCTGTAAGTGTAATAATAATAATAATAATAATAATAATAATAATAATGTCTGCTGAAGATACATAAAATCAGTTCTGTAGGAACAAATCTTTTAATGATAAACTTGAATTTGTCACATATTTCTCTTGCCATAATCTATGAGATCTTGGTATAAAATGTAGTGTCACATTCCCTTCATCTCCCCCTGTGGAAATGGCAATAGCTAAATAATCTCTCCAATCAAATGTATTAATTGCAAGCTAGTGTCCTAGTTCCCTTCAAGTTCAGGACTTCATTCCTGTGAAACTAATGTGACACACTGTATCTTCCAGTGGAAATTGCCTATAACTTAGCAGTCTAACTAATCTTTGTTTTCTATCTTTATGACCCATCATGAAGATTTTTTACACACATTTTATTTTTGTATTATACATATAATGAATAGAATTGTATTTTCTTAGGTTTTTTTTTTAGTTCATTTAGTTAATTTTTCTTAGGGAATTCTTAAAGTTCTCAAACTCAATTCCAAAGAATCAAGGTGATAAGAGATTTAATAGAAACATCATTTCCTCAAATTTGCTGTCAATAGTGGACATGAATAGATGTCTCTATTTGTCAGAAATGTTTTCCCACTTTAGCTGCAGAGTTTATAAGTTCACTCCTCTAGTGAATAGTAGTTTCACTGATTCTTTAACAGCCACAGAAACTTCTAAGGACTACAGTAGAATCTTCAATGTTAGGCATGAACTTAAAATTTTCCCCCATCTTTAAGAATATACAAAATTTATGTATTCTTAAAAATCATTGAAAAGGGTAAAGGAGGCGGAGAAGCCCATACATATCATACATACCTTTTTTTTTTTTTTTTTCTGTTTAACAAAATTTTTTTCTTGGGTTACATGTCAGCCTAGGTTAACAGGCTATATAACATAATTATGCAAGTTATACTCACTTTTGAGAACTAGCTGTGATGTTCACAAGAAACAGGGAACCTGGTTTAGAGAAAGCAACACCTAAGTTTCTAGATGACAAGTAAGCAATGCCAAATAGCTCTTCATATTTTCTTTTTGAAGGCAGGTAGGTTGTTTAGACGATCTTTCACATGCTAGAAATAGAAATGTTCAAAAAAAAATTGCTGTTTTTTTTTCTGCTGTCGCCTTTGGCAGGTCCCATAAAGAGTCTATGCTGGCATGCACTTTTGAAATGGCTGCTCAGGTCAGTGCTGGACCTTTTAATTAGGTGTTGCAATATGGATTAAGAAACCTAGCTTCGCGCATTTGCAAATCTTAGTGAATGCCCTGTTCCTCTAGTAATTGGCCTCTGTTCCTGCGCATTATCGTTCACATCCTCCATCATGATCTTCCTTGCCAGGATGCAGTAGTTTCTTAAGGCACTGATAGCCCTTGTAAACCCATTCGCACTGGGTAAATAATGCTAATGATACCCTGGGTTTTCCTCTATGGAGGTACTGGGCTCTCTTTCTCCATTTATGGCCATTTGGTGGTGCTACCCCTTGATGAAAAAGGCTTTGTTTTGTTTTAACACTACGCCACACCTGACTGCCACTTCTCCTGCCACCGGCTATCTACTACCTCAGAAAAAATACCTATTGTGAAAAACTAGAACAGGATACGTACACTGGTGATGCTTCCATTTTCTAATAGAGTATAGCCTAGAAAATTATTCTACCTTTTAATCTACCTGCTTGCAAAATATAGCAAAGGAAATTCCAGGAGAGACTTTTAATAACTGAGAATGCAGACAAAAGTAAGCACACAGCCATTTATAATTCACTTGAAAAAGAACATGATCATTAATAACTTGAAACTTCTTGTACAGGAAGCATTATTCTCAAGGGCTCTTATTCACAGCTTTGTCTTAAAGGACATGCATTAAGTGTGCTGGCGCAGGAGAGAAAATAAGCTCTTTGGCTTCTAAGAAGAAAAAAAGACTCCAGAGAGGATGCCATTACCAACTTTAGCAGGAGAAACTGATGTTTGCTTAAGAAAATAAGTAAAGGTGCCGCTGAGGAGCAGACACTAATGAGGAAGTCTGATACCTAGTTAGCAGTTAGAAATCCTCACACGCCTGTTGACATCCATGGATTTATGGCAATCTATACCACATGGCCCATAGTGCATACATTGCTTGATTGTAGTGTAATATCCATATATCCATGAACCTGCAGAGCAAACTCCAAGACTATTTCTGACAAGGAGAGAAAAAAAAAAAAAAAGGTTCCTTCAAATCACCAGTTATTGTAATTTGAGGATGTACTCTTCCCTGAATGCATTTCTTTAGAGGTGATTAATAGGCTAATTATAACGTATTACTTGCCCTTCACTTCTACAATTAATGATATGTAGTGCAACCTTAGTTTCAAAACATTGGCAAGATGAACGTGAGCTTCTAAACACTACACATGTAACTGAACTCAAATTAGAGGGGTTGGGAAAGGCTTTTGTAAAGAACTCTGCAGTTTGTCACATGTATTTATTCAAGTGCTGAACATTAGAATTCATAAACCTTTTGCAGGGTTTTTTGAAAACTTTTTCTTTTATACTGTTGTTCTTGGCCAAGCCCTGTCAAAACTGCTATTCACTGCTTCTTGTTATCAGAATAGCACGGAACAGAAAGTGTAATTTTAAAGCTAGCAGCAACCTCCAACTTTCATGAGGAGCCAATCTGATATGTAGAAGGTAACATCAGACTTACAAATGAGAAATGCTTGCTTTACTTAATTTGTCTCTGAATACTAAGATCAAGAACAAGTTGACACCCAAAATAGACATATTTTGCTTTTAATTACATGTATTCTGTAGAAAAGTGATCTGCTTATCAAGATAACTTTTTACTCTTCTCTTAATAAATACAACTGGACCCACTAGCAAAAGAATACAAGATCAATTTTATCTTCTTTAAATAATTGAGTCAAGGCACAGGAAATTCCTGCGTGCAGTTACTGACTTTGAAGACTAACCAAAAAAAGACATTGAAAAGGTTTCTTTTTCTTGGAGCTCAGAATTTAAATGAGCTATCAGCCCAATGAATGTGATGAATACTTTTGAACTTCTCTACAGAACTGCCTTTGAACAATAATTTGGAAGTTCTACCTAAATACAAATGGGATTATAATAATTGCTGTTTTTCTCTGAGGTACTTATATTGATAAGTCACCCAATACTGTTCTCTACAGTGGTGCCTAGTGCCTTTTTAGATACTCTAAGATATCCCAGATATCTATGCAAGAGCAGTAGATATAATATAGGACTCATGCTTCTCGAGTGGCACCTGGAGGTCAGGCAGAACATTCTATATTAACTGAAAAGGCTTAGTGTACTGTGTTTAGGCAACTGAATCTTTCCATATCATGAAAAAGAAGGGGGAGGGGCTACCATAGGAGTAAAGCTGAGGAAAAAAATTAGAATTATATATAAGTAATAACATTATTACTTAGAAAGTTTACCTTAAAAAACATTAAAAAAGGAGATCTCAGTTTTTGTCATATTTCTAAGCACAAGCAGAAAATCTACATGTTGCTTTGAGAAAACACCCTTTAGTCATTTGTAAAGCTAATTAGGAGCACCGTGGGTTATCTCTTTTGAAGGAAATCTTACCAAGAGGTGAGAAGAGATTAAGCAGTTGGATTCCTCGTGAAATCCAAAATGAAAACATGGGAATCCCTCTGGCAGGTAAAAAGGAAGGATGCACATAAGTTGCTCTAAAATATCCCTATGCATTTTCTCTGCATGATTTTAGGACCTGTCAATTGATTGGGCACCTGTCAAAACAAAGGAAATGATTGTTTCAGATAATTAAAGAAGAGAGGTCACTTCTAAACCTTGGCATTTTTGAGATAATTATGTAACTCCGATCTCAAAATTAATTTCTCTCAGTCCTTACAATCCTCAAATGATTTTTGGATCTTGGATCATCTGTATAATTGAAATACATACTTTTAAAGCATGCAATATATATATAACTTCATTTTAAAAAGTAATTAAATATTAAGATGTTTTTAAATGTTATGCCAAGGAGTAAATTTCTCTTTCGTGCTTCCAGTGTATGAAAATTGAGTTGAATGTTCCTTCAAACTCTTTGTCTTTGAGAATTGTGATTTCATACTATTATGCCCATTCCAGTGGCCTTCAGTGCCATTAAGACTTCTATTATCCCATTCAGTGCCATGTTGTAGTGGGGTAGGTCCTGCTTTCTTTACTTTCCTTCTGAAGACACACTATCAGGATTTTAAAAGTCCTTAGGGTTTCTTTGAGTGCAGTGTCCTAAATATTATAGCTCACTTCACAAATATAATTGCATTGATTTGGGTCTACTTACTCAACCAGAGAGAATGAGGAAGGATTCCTTCAAATTCCCTTTAGATTGAAAGCTGAGATTTAGAATGTCCTTGTTCCATGCTTTAGGAGCAGTCAGGCAGGATATTTCCATGGGACACAGAAGTCTGCCTAACATAATGGTCCCTCTGATCCGTCTTCAGGTTCGGTAGTGTCTCTTAGCTCTGCATGGTGCAGCAGGTTTGCAGCAGGCTGTAGCAAGTGATAATTAATCTCAGATGGGGTCACACTCTTCACTGCTCAGAGGAAAAAACACAGTTTGGTCCATAGCATGTTCTGCCTAGCAGGAACCCTGCAATGAAGGATGCGTGTCTGTTCTCACTGACTGTGATGGCCAAGCCTGAATTTGGCCCTAAGTCCAAAAACATTTTTATATTACTAAATTTAACATCTTCTACTAAATACTCTCTGGCTTGAATTTTGCTCTGAAGCAGAATTTGACAAAACATTGGTTTGCTCCCAAGTGTGCTTAAAAACTTGTACCGGGCAGTTTTCTTGCAGAGTGTGAAATATGTGCTTCTTGCAATCTGTTGAGCGGGAATTTAGGACGGGTTGGCAATTTAAGGAAAGGTTGTACTCTGCAGCTTTCCTTCAGATGATGAAAAGTTGGCATTTTCCCCTCTGTGGAATTCAGTGTGAATGTGGGGCTACTTGCCAGCTAGGCAGTGAGTTTGCCAAAAGGGCCTGGACTGTGTTAAAATGGGTGATTTGCCAGAACAGGTAAGCATTTCTCTTTCCAAAATGGCAACACTCATATAAGTGAATATGGCCTGAGATCAATTTTAAATTGCATGTTAAGCTTGTTCACAATCTCACATCCTCATTCTTAATCCGATTCCTACAGTTTAGTAAATAATTATTGCTGAATCAAAGTCACCTGTCAAGTGCTGCTTGCATAAACATGAAAAATGGGCCCAGAAATAGAAAATTATGAAGAGGGGGAAAAAAAAGGACCAATGCAAAATATGTAGTTGGTTAGAATGGTGACATCAAAGTTCCTGAAATGAGCAATTTTAGGCAGGAAGCAGTATGGCCGAGAAAAAAGAATATTTGAATTCCAAAGCAGTATATTTCCAAGGCAAGGCACCTACTCCCCAGTTTTCAGGGCATGATAGATGCTAATGATTTTTGTGTCTTGAAAGTATGGCTTAGTGAAACTAAGTTGTTTCTGTATCACATTATAACAGTGGATCAAAAAAAAAAATGTTTAAATGTAATGGAAAAAATGCAGAAGCTTTGTGAAGTTTGCTAATACAGAAGCAAAAAAGACCTCTGGGATCCTTGAGCTTAATCCTCCATAATCATAGGCAACAGTCAGAACAAAGAAAAAAAGATTTTCATGTTGATATACATTTGGCTCAGGATATCTCAGTAAAAGGACTTCCTAACACTTCTCTCTGAAGTCTGGGCATCCTTGAAGAACATGACCTGACCTCTCTTCCTCCTCTGTTATGGTCAGAATTCTCTGTGCTCCCTACTTTATGTTTGCAATAGACTCGCTTGCCAGTTATCTCTAATCGTATGTAACGTAATTTCTACTTTCATCTGATACTTTGGGAACAGAAGCCCAATTCAACAGTATAAAAGCTTTGAAAATGTGACCCTCTGTATCTGGTCCAAGCTCTCTCTCTAGTGATTTGGCTATTTTTGCACTGACTTGAGCTGCTCTTCTCTGCAAGGTTTCTTTCCTGACAATATATTTCCACCGTTCTTTTCAGCTTCCATTCTGTTATCCTCCAGGTTTAATAGACTTCATGATCCAAATACCAATAAGTCTAGGAGAGAAGATGATAGTGCCATATGAGGCAGGTGTAGGGTAATTTCTTTTGTTCACTGTTGGGTGTAACATCTCATATTTTCCAGGGACACCCCTATGGGAGTATAGTTGTATTCAAACAGTGGAAAACTGCCAACAGAAATCATTCGTTCTTATACAGTCTTATTCCAAAATGTATAGAAATAACTGCAATGAGCCACTGTCTTTATTTTTACAGTGTATTTGTAATAACCCTGCTTCTAGATTGAACAAGGCATACAATGCCATGAACATACCTCTGGAGTCTGTTTTACCTGACATGGAACAGGGTCCATGGTCCTACCCAACTACCACCAAGAATCAGGCAGCAGAGCATCTCTGGAGTAGAACTTAGTTTGGAAAGTTATGTGGAGGTGTTGTGAAAAGGGAGTTTAGAAAATAATCAAGTGTGATCATTACACACACATCATCCACATATCTGTTAGTAAAGCTACCCAACTTTGAAATAATATTTTTTAAGTATTTAACTCTTTTCATTTTTTTCTTTAATAATTCATTAACTATCCTGATTTCTGAAAACAATTCTGCCATTTCTAAATATTCAGCTTATACATGAAGACATTAAAATTTAGCCTCTGTGAAAAGATTGAGTAATTTACCTTACTTTTTCCTCCTTGCATCCAACATATAGTCTTTGTGGAAATACCATTTAATATGTCCAGTGTTTTCTATAAATACATTTGTGTGATTTCCTTTTTCATAAATATTTATAGAGTTTTTTGCATAATTACTCCTGAACTTGTATTGAATTTATGTACAGATGTTTCTGGGAGTATACATAGGAAACGACATGTCTATTACTTTTTGTATGAATTCTATATGTCAATTTGAAATTCATTTGTCTTGAGAATTAGTGATTTTTTTTTCGCCTCTAGTATGTGTGGAAGTTGGACAAAAAAGCACAAATGGATGAATTTAAAAAAAATATATATATATTTTGCTTGATTGCCGTCCTCCTGAATCGCCTGATCATGTCTGATGCTCAGTACAATCATTTCATGAAACCCCAGTATCCAAATTAGGACCAGTTCATGTCCAATGATCAGAACAAAAATACTAATATGTCTCCATTTACTGAAGTATCATTGTAAAATAGAAAAAAATACACTGTTATTCCCAGGTTATGGATGGGAATTTGAAATGAAGAAGGAGATATATATATGGGAAATTAGGTGTTAAAAAACATGCATATGTGTCAGATGTCTAGGGATCAGTTTTCTTAAGATATTTAGGTACCTAATCCTCCTTCATGAAGAGTGGAAAGGGGGGCTCATATTAACTACAGCTCAGAAATAACTCTGTGCAGTAACTCCACACTCAGTCTTCCATTACTTTCTTGTGATGCAACCCTGCCCAAAGAATATAGAAGCACACTTGGCTAATAAACATGCAGTTGACTCTCAAAAGATTTTCACATAGAACTTACTGCTGATCTGCATAAGCAGTTTTTTATCTACCGCTTTATTTGAAATCAGTGCAAAGCTACTACAAGCAGCTGTGTTTTATGGTTTTCCTCTGCAAATCTTAAAATGTGTAAGATGGTTAGAAGTAATAAAACTGGGNATAATAGAGTGCTTACTTTGGTTCCAGTGTGTGGCTTCAGCAAGGTTTTATTTTGAGTGCCCAGCTGCGTATACAGACACAGTGGAATTTGGTTTGTGAGGAACCTACAAAAATTACACAAATAACTAACATTTTTTTAATGAATAATACACAGACATGCACCTGCTTCAGAGACTCCATAGATTAGTCTTGCAGCCAATAGAAAAGCCCCTTGGAATTCAATTACATGGCTGAAAAACAGAAAACAAAATCGTGTCTATAGTTTTAGAACTGATACCAGCAAAATGTTAACCAGTTCTTGGGCTAAGGTTTTCCTGAGGATTAGATTGTTTCAGATTGCTTTACTTCCCTGTGGCTTATTGAAAATTTATATTATTCTGTTCTATTCTTGCAGCTGGAGCCTCTCCCAGAAGATATTGTGCACCAAATCCCCAATATGAATGCAATAGCTTCTTTAAAAAAGACCACTGAAATTCAAAGTATGTTTCTGAATTTGTGTTCTGTTTTTTTGCTTGTTTGCTTTGCTTTTTTTTTTTTTAATATAATTAATGTTGTAGACATTAAACTATCTTTTGAGGGAAAAGTATGGACAAATATGCTATGTAGAGTATGTGTGTGTTTTGCTTTTGTTTCTTTGGCATTTCTTCTTTTCTACTAAATATTTATCCCTGAAAAACTAAGTCTTTGAAATTATTTAGAACTTTCTGTTTCCTGAATACTCCCTAATCTTTCAATTTCAGAGCAGCTTGAGTGGAATTAATGTTTATTAGTGAGGGACAGAAACAAAAAAATAGAGACCTAATGAATAGTTTCTTCAGATTCTGCTTATGTAATCCTTCACAAGTTACTCACTTCAAGATGTATAGGAGTTTGAAATAAAATCAAAAAGCTTAAAATAGATATTGATCCAATGAACAACACTATCATATAGAATAAATTTTTATATGTCATTTCTGCTGGGTGGTATGTCATAGGCTACCTCATGAGGTTCTTCTGTTAATGACCTTGTTAATGACACAGAAGGAATCATCCAGTTAAGGAAATTCACATACTATGTAGCTATGCAAGGCAAAACTGATTCACAAATGATAATAAGGACAGAAAACTAATACACAGGACAACAAAGAGGTAAAAAACATAAGGAGGGAATATACAGTTCAGCTGGAAGAAAAACAAACAAACAAAAAAAGATGAACTTGAAGAAAAATTAATCCAAAGCAGCATGTGAATTGAAGGAAGAAAAGGAATCTAGAAATGGATAGTATCTTGCTAGAAATACTCACAAGTGACAGAAGTTCAGAGAGAAGGAATAGACTCAGGAAGAAAAATACAACATATGTCTACAGAGACAAACCCAGAGCTCTGCAGAGCAGCTTAATTTAGTTTGTTCAGAACAAGCTTTGAGCAGGAGCAGCGCAGTCTGCATTGTCACATGGACTGTACTTCTGGCACCGAAGTTGGGCTGCTCAGGGCTTGGAGTTACTTATAGGCTGCATTTTGTCCTTTCTTGCAGCTATTATCAAAATTGTTACGTATTTATCATTCTGCCTAAGAAATAGCTGGAAAGAAAGAGGCCATACAAGTCTCCCAAGTATTAGAAGGGAGTGGGTGATGGGAAGGAAACTTGAGGAAGTCTAATACGTTTCTATGCAGGATGGATAATTAGATGGAATTAAGCGAGGTATTAGACATTATGGAGCACTATGCAGACTGTGGAGTAGAACCTCATGAAGTACTGAGAAAGTTTGCTTTGCTGGGATGGCTGATCACATTTATATTGGGCCTCTATTTCTGTGGTGCAGCTTTGATGATGCATATTGGTAATATCTGGGGAAAAAAAACAGGCCCTCTCTGTATTTGCTTCCAAAAAAATGAAGGTGCAGTACTTAGACAATGAGAGAAAATAACTGTTCTTCTAAGAGGAAAGGAATTTGTATAAATGTTTTGTTTGTGACAGTGATCTAAAGCTCTTTTGGAAATGTAATACATTTGGAAGTAGTAGTTCCCACACCCATGTAATACGCTATTTCTAAACAAATCCTGTTCACTAGCTTGTACACCCACCCCCAAACTGTTTTTTGCAAGCAAGTTATGTACAGCATGGCCAAATCCATCAGCAAAAGGCAACTACAAAAGCCTGTAACGGTAACAGAAACATTCACTTTTATTATTTCCTATTAATAATCAATGCCTCCACAAATCTTTGAGGGAGACTTAAGCATACTGAAAGGGCAAAGTATAACTAGAAGATTGATTTGGTTTCACGGCTTATTCTTGTAAGAACTACTTTTCAAGTTTTATATGAATGAAACCAGCAGCACGGTTCATTCTTTTCCCTGGGCTCCATGATATTCCTCTCAATAAACATTGAAGGACTGGTAGAATTTCCCATTCCAGCATAATGCTGTAGAAATGCCGTTTTTGGAGATGGCAGCAGTTTGTTGAAGATGCTTGTGTTTCGAGCCATTCTCATTGCCAATCCACAGCATACCTAGGGTTTCTACCAAAGCTGCTTTACATCTGCATCATCTGCATGCAGTGCCTTGCATAGGCCTGCCACAAGATTTTGCCTGAAAATCCCCCAGATGAAAACACATGCAAGCACTGTATGCTTCGTACACAAGAACATATAAATGCTGCTCTTCACAAAAACAAATTTGCACAGATGTTCTGCTTCTAACAGGTTTTTATAAGGTACAACTTTCTGTTTGTTAAGAAAAAATCTACCATCTATTTTTTTTTCCAGAAGCATCAGAAAGTCCTCTTTGCATGAGGTACCCACTCCTACCTGGATCCTATTCCTATTGGGATTGCTTTAAAATTTCCTCCCACAAACCACAAATACCCTGCCTTGCATTTCCCTTCTCCCCTACACTGCCACATAGGTGCTGCCACCTGCTTCCTGGCCTGACTCTGGTACCCCTCTTTACCACTGAAGCCTCTCTTATAATTCTCACTTCAGGGAAAAGAGAAAAATCACTGGTCACTTGAGGGTGAAGGGCAATGAAATGGGCACAGAGAGCCCACCGTGCTTGATCTGGCCTTGAGTTTTCCTGTTACAGGAAGGTCAGGATTCAGGGTGCAGCTGGTGTGTGGGTGTGTGTGAGTGAGTGAATGAATGAATGCGATGTCGCAACCCTCACGGATGCTGTTTTATTGTTGCTGCAGGAGAGCAACACAGTGGTAGCTGGTTGCTAATATTTTATTTTATGAATAAGAGCCCTTGAAAACTCCAGCAGTGAACATGGGTTCATTTCTTTTATAGGCAAGAGGGGGTATTATTCCCATGCCAACAGATTTGATTTTCTTGCACATCTGTTTCTGCAACAAAAACCCCACCCACCCTGCGAACATTTAGCCCATAAATTATAGGGTTTGAATTGGGTGTATATTGCAAAGGCTGACTTTTGCACATATGATCTGTGAGAACATTGTGGAATGCCCATATAACTCTTTGTTTGTTTTTTAGTATATTTTTAATGAACAGAGAATATGGTCTCTAAGCACAGTAATAATAGAGAATATTTTTGTCTTGTTTTTATAAAATCTGCCAGGCTCCAATCATTGAACCTACTGTTATGTACATAACTTTTTAGCTGTGGCTTTCATGCTTTTGGAGTGAAGCCAGCCTTCTAACACTTAATCTCAACTTTGTAGGATACTTAATACACTTTACATTTTAGCCCCAGAAGGTCCCCGTTATTTAAAGGTTCTGCTAACTACTCAAATGTGCACACTATTACAGTTCAAAGAAACTCGCTGGCTGTGCTTGCTGGTTGTTCTTGCAGGCTGACTTGGGCTTTCATCTTGCAATGATATTTTTGAATAAAGACATGTCTAGTCTTTGTTGGCAGTTGCTCTCTCACCGGAGGAAAAAAGTTCATCTTCTGCAAAGTCTGGAACTGTGCTGAGAGCCATGTTACCAAAGAGGGAGTTTTCAGCAGCCTTTTGGCAGAACAGGCAGCACCAGCACTGGCCCTGCCTCCCAGCTGTCAAAGCCTCCAGCTACCCACTGGATCAGCACCTCCACTCAACCCACTGCCCAGCTGCCAAAGCCATCCTTTTAGCTCTTAGAAACCTCCCCCCCTACTTGATCCCTTCTCTTTCACAGCTGTTGAAACCCTCCCTCTAATTCCCGGATAAATACCCTGACCCAGCCTTTGTAGCAGCTGCTGGGACTGTCTTGCTAAATGCTGAATAAGCACTGGTCCAGAGCTCCCAGCCTCCCTAATTTCCAGGTGTTATCCACCTGGCTTCCAGTGAACACTCAGTGGATTACAGGGCTGAAAGAAATACATATATATATATAAATTCCTAGCTGCTCACCTGGTTGCCACTTACCTGCTTCTGAGCAGCACTGCAGCAATGGACCATTTGATATGCTCACTACGACTCCCTGCACCTTACTGGTGGTTTTACCGGCGAATCTTCTTACTCTCTTCTGTTCCAGGCAAAAAAGCTGAGAATGCTCATTCTTTCAACTCACTGCTCTGCTTTTACACATCAAACCAGAAAGCTCAATTCCTTACAATATCTGGCAGTTTTCCAGCAATAGCCAGGTCATATATGAAAGTTTTAAATGAATTATTGTTCTAGTATACACCCTGAGGTTGGAGGAGAAAGAACACCCAGAACTAACAAACCTGATTGTTCTGGCAGCATCACTTCAGCCCAAGCTGGCATTTCTGACTTTTTTACTTTTCAAGATGGTGCAGTGTGAGCACTTGGTATAATAACATTCATTTTTCTAGTCTTTTTTGTTGCATGTGTGTTCACTGTCTTCAGTGTCAGAGCTCCTAGGTATTAACCCTGCCCTGAACTCCCTTCACCTGGTGTAGATAAAGCCAACAGCCTGTCTGACAATATGAGTTCATTAGACTTCATGTTACTCCTCCAGTTTATTACCTTCTGGGGAAGGGTGTGACACAGCCCTCTGGAATGAAAATACTTTCCAACTTGGCATTCTTAGGTCCAGAAATATACTTCTTCACTGCAGTTTGAAATTTCACTTGCACTGCTTACAGCGCAGTGATTTTAACTTAAAATCACCCAGTGCTGCGCTAAGTGATTACTATGCTTGTACCACTGTGCGAGCTAAAATTCCCGTAAATTATTATGTGTGTTTTCCTTAGGCAAGTACTGGAAGTCAGTGGAGCCCTACTCTGTGCCAGTGGATTGTGCTCTGGCTGAGACCCAGAAACGGGAGAGGGAGGAGACAGAAACTGTTTCTGCTATGGCCTCTCTTTCGGTGGATGTTGAGCAGGGCTTCCCTCAGGGAGGCAGCAGGTAAGTATGGAGCACCATGGCACACAGCAAGGATTCAGTTGTGTGCCGCGATGCCTCGGTGACCTAGATAAAGATTTTTTTGGAAATTATTTGATAATGGGATACCTGGAATTTTTAGTGCCTGAATTTGTGTTATTTCTGGCCACCAGAAGCAGAGGCATTCTATGCTAACAGCTTTCTTCAAATGTGTAGTTCTTTACTAAGATTCATGATGGTATGTGATGGCCTTATTTCCTCCACATCTCTAAAGCTTCCTATTAATAGAAAGCACAATATTGATATAAAAAAAAAGTAGACCTTGATAAGCGCAATAACCACATTCTTCTTACTGGAAGATGTTCAAACCTGTCATCGTTTTAATTTTCTACAAAGGTATTTAACAGCTTATCAGCAAAATTTTAAAACTGATAGGCTTAAATCATTATTAAATGTAACTAGATAAATATTAAAAGTTACCTCCCTGGAATCTATGAAACAGTGCCAGTATAAAAGTCAAAGCAATCTTGAACATAATCAGGGCCAGTGTTTTCTATGTACTGAGCCGAAAGTTCATCGCCCAATGAGGAAAATGCTGTTTTTCCTAGCTTGTCACCTGCTTTTGACTGCCCTTGATTTCACAGTTTGTTAAAATGTAACACAGGTAAACAGGTAACTCCTGTTGTGTTTTTGCCAACTACATATGAAAAAAAAATAAAAAATAAAAAGAAAAGATGACCACTGAATAATATCATCCACAAAACAGTATTTCTTCAAAGAGTTGTTAGGATTAGTTGTTAGAAAAGCGACTGTGGGCGATTCTGGAGTTTCCTATTTACTCATTTTAAGGACTAACTTTCCTGGCTTTCTCCATTGGAGGAAGACTCAAAATGCAGTGGAATCAGTCAGTTTTCATCACCCTGAGAAAACAGGGAAGGGAAGAGAAAAGGAGAAAAAAAGCCTTATAAGGAAACTCATCAGTTCCCTGCCCGCTGTGAAGCTGAACTGCGCAACAGGAGAGAAAGGAGGGAGCTGTGGATAGGCAAAGAAGAGGTGGGAGCAGAGCCAAAGGACCCACACATTGCTTGTGCATCATGATAGCTACTTGTTTGATTTGACTCTACTCTCCTGCCTTGTCTCTTTTAATCAAAAATTAACAGATGGCCAACTGAGAACATCCTGGGAGAAAAGCTTAGTGCCAGCTAAAAAACAGAGACACATTTGGAAGAGTGTATCTCTCACAACAGTAAGAACGTTGCTCTGTCAATATATTAACAGATGGGGTTCAGAAGGACACGCAGGGGGCAGAGCTGGCTAGTAAGGTTTGCAGTATTTCCATAATTGCCTTTTGTATTGTAATTGCATTTTAATATGATATCACTTTTGTTATGCTAATATATTACAAACAAAAACAATAAATGCTTAGGGAAGAAAACATTGATAAATGGGACAGGTATTTTAAATTTTTGAGAGTGTTCTCAGCTAAGAAATAACACAGAGGTTTGCCATAAAAGTTTGTGACAGTTGTAAGATACTTCTGTTAGCCACTGATACGAAAGTCGTGAAGTCATGTGTCTTTCCTATGTGCATAATTCTGAAATATAAAGAAGTTTTCATTTATATAGTCAAAGCTAAGTTTTAAATTGTATGAAAAAGGGATGCTGTTCACTTTTGCTTATTTACTTATTGCTTAGAATAACCAGGCATTGTATTTACTATGAGCCTCCACTCATCTAGAAATGCAGTCAGTCATTGAGCACGACCACTGACCCACTTGACTTGCGAAAATAACACTTTGATTAATGCTTTACCTAATTACTGTATTTATTACCTACATACTGATAACCTGTGACAGCTTCCACCCATCCTGAAAACGGAATTTCAAAGTAGAGATGAGAGAAATGGCAGTGGGAGGGGGGAACGGATGTGCTGAAATGTGCCCAAGTGGAATTCATGTGGCTGCCAGATTCATTACACTTCATCAGTTCTGCACTCTTAAAGGGATGAATCCATCATGATGAATTGTTCTCTGGAAAAAAGGCTTCGTTTGAAATATCTTTTGTATAGCTGTAGGGGTTTTTCAGCAGCATGAAAAACCTTTACACGCATGCGTTCCTAATTCAGTTTCTACTTTCATAACCCACAAAGAAGTACCCAAAACCAGATTGCCATCGGTGAGCAACGGGACAACATAGGCATTATTCTACTGGGCCAAAATTGATAGCTAGGTTTTCTGGGGCTTTCAGAGACAGCACTCGATTTTTTTCCTGTTAAATGAAAAGAATATTAGGGAATCAAAAATCCTCACCCGCAAGGTCTGATTTTTAGGACCGAATACTCTGAACTATGGGGAGTCTGATTTTTAGGACCGAATACTCTGAACTATGGGGAGTCTCCTAAGAGAAGCAGACTGTGCTTCCTGCATGAATGAAACTCCTGTATGGAGTTAGGAGTCCAGAGACTGATTCACAGTTGCAAAATCCAGTTTCATGCCAGTATAATTTCATTCATTTCATAGAAACATACCATTCATTTCATAAACGCGTACAACACAAACGGGAGTAATGTAGTGATGAGTCACAACCAAAGACCAACTCTGCAGTTCTCCTTCTCCAGCGCTTTTCTGTGACAAATGACAGGGTTATAGGAACACCAAGTGTGCTCAGGGCTTCTGAGTCCTCCTGCTAAGGACCCTTGTAGAAGGAGGCCGTACAGCCACCTTCAGAGCAGCCGGTGCAAACCCTTGTCTCGAGTTGCGGCTGGCAGAGCAAGAACAGAGCAGAGAGTGCTGTGGTTGGCAGGGCAGCCTGAAGAAGGTTCCTTAAACTAGAGAGGCTCCTGCCAGTGCCTTCATTATGCCAAGAGACAATTTGCTTTCTCTTAATTCATGTCACAGGCAGCCAGGCTAATAATTCTAGTCTGCCTCTCTACCCCCATTTTGCTGAGCTGATGGTAGTGATCCCGTTGACTTGAGCTTTGGATGGCCAGGCCTCCAGATGAAGAGAGCAGCAGCCTGAGTCACTTTGCAGGAAACTCTTGCCAGTTATGTTGGAGATATATTGGTGTTTGGATTGAGATGACTCATTTTAAACTCTGATTTTGGGTAGAGAAGCCCTTTTCCTGGCCAACTCATATCTGACTCATTTACCACTGATGAATAAAGAATAAAATGCTCCTGGCTAAGGCCCATTTTAAGTATTTCTTTTTCTTTCTTCTCTTTTTCATTCTTTTCTTCAAGTGACAGTGAAGATTATTATTTTTATCTGATTTTCTGTGACATGTTAAATGAAGAAAGACTGTGAGAAGCTGCTATGCTTTTGGTGTTTTATTTTACCAAAGCACAACTCCACATTTTAAGATTCAGTAGAAACTTGATTATAGACTTCAGAAGAGAACAGATATATAAAAAAGAAAAAAAAAAAAAAAAAAGAGTTTGTGGATAGGAAAGAAAAAATGGATGATGCTAACACAGATTTAAATACAGATGCAATTAAAGGAACAGACATGTCCTATTTAACATTTCAAACTACCATAACTTTTCTGTGTTGATAACTGCTTAAGTGACATGCAGATTTAGCCAATTAGAATTTGGCTTTGGCCAGACATCTGCTTCAGAAATCTTGCTGTGAAAATGTTCAGTACAGTGCTGTCCGTGATACATTGGAGCTTCTGTACATTTCGTCTTAAAATGGAAAAAATAAAAGGGTGTGGAGGGCAGCCTCTGGCTCTTACTATTTTTACAGCAAACAGTAAATCTTGAGAATAACATTTAACAGAATTTGACTTTATAGCTCTCATTCAGCTTGGCATAGTTGGAAATGAAAACAAAGTGTGATTTTTAGCTCTTTCTCCTAATATTACTGAGCTACCACTTGTAGTTTCAGTCATATATTATATACTAGAGTGACTGGTTAGTTCATGGGGTACAACTAGCCATTACCTAGGGTCATTTTCTGTGTTTCTGTGTCAGTTCATAAAGTTTTACTTAGAATTTCACTATTTTTCTATTTCACTATATCCACCTCAGTTGGGCTGAATTATCTCTATCTTCCCGTCTGTTACCCATATGATCTGAAATCACCGCCAGGCTCAAGAGCTGAAGATGGCCACGTTACATCAGACTGTAGCCTTACCTAGGCCAACTTCCTCTCGTCCCTTGGTAAAGGGCGTGTAGGAAAAAAGAACCAGAAACAGAGGAATTTTGGAACCAATCTTGTCCTGATTAGTGCTTTGCTCTCAACAGGCAAGTCAGCAGTTTTATCTGATGTGTCCTGTGTAAAAACCTCCAGGAACATAGCATAAGTTTTTCAAAGCTATTCAGGTAATGGATTCCACAGTAATAAGCCACTGTGCATCTTTTTCTTTGCCTTAAACACAATAAATTCACTAGGCGCCCCTTATATGTGAGAAGTAAAAGCAGTTCTTTCCTTTTTCACAGTCTCTGCCCCATTTCTGTTTTTAAAGGCTTCAACTGTCTCAGGGTTCCTACTTTATTCCACTTTGTATAAAAATCATTTCTTACCTCTGATCATTCTTCTTTTCTCTGATCATCTTTTCTCTGGTCATTCTTTCTGTGCCTTTTACAGTTCTTTCTGAGATGGGCTAAGAAATTCATGCAGGACTCAAGGTATTGTGTGCACTACGGATTTATAAAACAGTTTAACAATATGGGTATTCTGCTGGTTTTTTTTTGCTCTTCTCTCTCTCTCTTACTCCCAGTAATTCCAAACTCTCAGTCACAGGCCATCACTGTGTCTAAATAGTTAAAGCTGTCCTCAGCACACACCATTTGTGTATTAATTTGTGTTTATTTAGCTTCTTTTTCCCTTTAGTATTCCGGTCAGAAAGAGTATTGTGATTTCATGCTTATCATCAAACACGCTTATCACCAAACCAAGTATTTTTGGTGTACTAGGGAAAATCCCTCTGTGGTGAAAAGTGACCAGTACTAATATCCATTTCTTATTTTTGATGAACTGTTAATCTATGAGGATCTTCTCTTATAACCCAAATTCTTCAAGCATTTGGATAAAATGTTTGAAAAACTTTCTTTGCATGGCATCTTTGCATGGCATCTCTTTATCTCTTTCACAATTCATTTCCTTCAAAAACCTCTAAGAAATTTGTAAGGTTTGACTTCTCTGTTTATAGTTAAAACTTAACACTTCATCAAATTATTATTATCTAAATGACTACTAATATCACCATGGATTGTAGTTGTCATTGATTTGCTTGGTGCAGACTCTCTGTGTCCCTAGCAGTTTCCAGAGCAGGGATTGCATTTCTTACCTTCTCTGCTTCTGGCATAGATGCTGATTTAAGCAGCAGAATGTGCTTAGTAAGTATTTCTCTAGAAACATCCTGATCACAGCTCTTTAAAGCTCAGTGGACAAATATCATCTGCTTTTAGCACTTTGGTAATGTTTAATATATCTGTTTGCTGATATATCAGTTTAAGGCAGTTCATCTGCAAATAATAAAATCTCCCTGTCACTTCTCTAGTGAACACAGATAGAAATAGTTCATTTTACTCTTGTGATCTACCTTCCCTGATACTCCTTTCATGCTTTGATCATTTCTTCTGATGTTTTTCAAAGATCTTTTTATTAGTACTTTCTATGCCTTTAACATATTGCTCTGCAGGATCTCCCTTAGCCTGCCTCATCGTGGGTTTACATTGAACTTGCCAGACTTCAGATTTTATTCTGTTCACCTTATTTGGATGAGACTTCCTCTTTCGAGACTATGTGTATTTACCTTCTGCTGCTTTATTCTGCAGTTAAACAATGATGACTTTGGTTTTTAGTTCCTTTTTCCTTTGATCCATACAAAGTCCATTTTTACTGGGATATACACTTACTCAGGATCTCTAATATGATGTCTTCAGGCACTCTCCAAATCATCTCCATAGTATAGAAATGCACCTTTTTTCTCTACTACCAGAGGATCACTTTTCAATTACAGTGATCTTTCCTGAGACAGCTGAATTAAATTGGGAACAGATTATGGCATAAAAGAGCCATACCACACTAGAAAATTTGTCTTTTGTTCAGCAATTTCTGAGACTTGGAAACGAAACATAACTTGAATTTTTATTTTTATATGTTGATGATGTAGATATGAGGGACCTCTGTAATTCTAATTTATAAAACAAGGTAGGAGAAGTATTTTATTTTGGATGATGTAAAGGATTTTATTTGTATTCTTGAAAGTTGATTAAAATGGATATGTGAAATAATTAATATTATAATTAAAAATTATGATATCCTTTTATTTAGAATTGCCACAGAGTACTGTGTAATGTATCAAAAGTTTGCCACATTTGGTCCATATGGCAGAATTTTATTTCAACTATTTCTTTAATTTTAAGGAGCAATTAGAATAGTTCTGTTTAGCAATAACTACAAAGAGATTATTTTGATGAGCAACAGTATGAATTGCATTTATATAGGTCTACAGACGAGCAGTATTTATAGCACACCAAAATAAACAGACCAAATGCAAGAGGGCTAGGAACATGCAGTTTAGATGAGCCACAGTGAAGCTATAATGAAAATTTGCAGTTGTGGCTCTGCAATCATGGCCCCCGTCGGTGTCTTCTTGGCTCCGCCAGCTGCACCAAATCACTCTGGATCCCAAACTCACAGACACATTTCTGAGGAATTACTCAGTGGATACAATATGATATTTTTGCCTGTTTTATGTTTTTATGCCAGCTTCATGTCAACTACAGGAAGACTGACTGAACTGATATAACTAACAATGACATAATTGAGGCAACATGTATTTGGCTTGTCAAATTCTGCCCCCTCAATTTTTCTTCGGGGAACTTTGGATTTCAGCAGAATGGGTATATATTGATTTACCACTCAGTGTTATGTGACTACAGTGTTTTTCTTTCTGTACTAAATGCCCTAAAATTTTACTAGCTCTCTCACAAAACTCTGGCCTAAGCTATTATTCTGTAAAAATGTATGATTTAATGATAAGCCATTGGATAAATCCAGTGACGTGTCTGACACTAATAATCTGCTGTTAAAGTGTGCTGCATAAGTCCCCAAAACCCTGGAGAAGGCTCTTGGAGTACCCACTTGGAGACATGATGGCTGGATTTGCCAGGGTGCTCTAACCACTTCCAGGATCCCCAAAAGGGCCTTTCATCTTGCACTTACCTCCTAAAACTCCTACGGGCAGGCAGGCTCTGGCTGCCTCAGAAGACTGGGATAGCGCCCAGGGTCAGTCTTTGCACTCACCCAGAGAGTGCCCTCCTCAGTGAAGAGGTCTGAGAACCCGGTCTCCCATCCTGAATCAGACCATCTCTCAGTTGGATCATGTGCATGGGAACAGCAGCCCCAGAACGCAGATGCATGCAAACAGACTGCTGCCCGTACTCCTTCTCTGACTCCTTATCAAGAACTTCCTGAAGCTTTTCAGGGCTCCCCTCCTTCCTGCTCTGACAATCCCAAACTGAAATCTACTGACAGTGATTTCTTCTCATCCACTTACAGTAGAACCTAAAAAAACAGTTTTCTGTTTCCAGACAGTCCCATGGGATCCTGGAGGTTTAACAAGGGCTCACTGCAACCTTGCATTATGTCAGGGAAAACATAGCCCTTCAAAAGTGACGGGAGAACCTGGAAGTTTGTGGTCAGCAAAGGGGCAACAGCCCAACGTGACCATGGATTCTCCACATGGCTCACACGCCCTTCATGTACCTGCTGCTCCATTTCCAAGAGACGGCTCTTTGCAAGGAGCCGTAGTGGGTGCAGCCTGGAGGTGAGTGACTCGCGGTGCCAGCTCAACCACTGGCGAGCAGAGCTCCCCACCGAGGTGCGCTCACTGCAGAGGAAGGAGCTCGGTGGGCACCCGGGCGCCCTCCCACCCTCCTGTCCGTGTGGTCTCGCCTGCGAGCTGGAGCAATAAAAGAAAAGGCAGGGAGAAAGGAGAGAAGACAGTGATGAGAGTCATTTTTTGCAGGCGCTCGCAGTAAAGATTCTGGTGTGTGCTCCTGGCCGCTCTGCCTCCGCGCGGGCAGCGGGGACCTGCCGCGGCTGCGCCCGCCCCGGCTCTGCGAGGCCGAGCCGGCCTCCCCTCCGCGCAGCAGCCCCGCGCTGCGGGGCGGCAGGGGCGAAGCCGCCGAGGTTTATAGATTCATCATCTTCGGGGGTCAGTAAGCCCTTGGAAAGGGACTAGTCTGAAAAACTTTTTTTTTCATGTATCATTCACCCGACTTATTTTTCAACATACGATCCTTCCATATCATAAAGAAATAATCTGTATAAAATCACTTAAAGAGACACTACTGATTTTTTCATTGGGTAAGAACTTTAATAAAGTCCAGATTCAGTTAAAATTCCTGGCTTCCTTGCCGAAAAAACCACCAAAGCCTATGCAAGCCCCCATTAATTACTTTTTTCTTTTTTCCACGGGATCTCATGAACATGTACTTTCTGGGGGTTGTTTTACAGAAGTCAGTCATTCAACTGCTCAATGTCCGTTTTATTTATTTATTTGTATTTACTTTTTGCCCTCCTTTTATTTCAAAGGTGCTTGAAGTGATTATTTTGAAGGTGGTTTTAAGCTCATTTTTCATACAGTATTCTGCAGGGCTGAGGTGAAAAATGGTTATGTCCAAATTCTCATGCCCTTCAACAGCGAGGTCTCACTGTGGTCTCAGAAGCTTTCTATTTCATAATTACTGACATGATCCTCAGGTGCAGCAACTTGTTAGCTACAAAGAATGATGGCACTTTAAGCTAGCTCAGCATATGTCCCCATCATTTTCTCTCTGGGTGTTTTTAAGACCTTGTCTTTCCTAAGCTGAATACTTACCACATGCTTTCTAATAAAGAATATTTGTATACTCTGATTAGACCTTATTAATAGATACCTTCTCTGTGGCAGAATGGATATCAGAAGTTTCGGGCAGGCAGTCAATGCTTTTATGAAAGCACAAAAATTAAAGAGGCATCAAAAATCAGAGGTCTGGTATGACAAACCCAGATTGCAAATATTGCTAACTAGCAGACTGCTAGAGAACTATTTTGTTTTAATGGTATGGGCCCATTTGAAAAACTAAGTTTTATAGTTGCAAATGTCTGTAAAATTAGAAGATTCATGGCTATTTTTTATTTCATGAAATTATTTGCCTCTGTTGACACAAAGCATGTACATTTCTGGATGAAAAGTTATAAAATATTCTGACATATTTTAATATAAACAGGAACATTTTCAGTGATTGCTTGGATCTAAAATGTTTTTCCACTTGACATTTGTTTATACTTCCTAGGAAAGAAACTCTATTTATGGATAACTGAATAACACAAATAAACATGAGAGAGAGCTGAAAAATCAGCTTTGATTATGCATGAAAACCTACAATGTCATTGTGTACTCTTGTGCCGTGTTCTGATTGCCTGTTTATTTTTACAGAGCTGCTGGCGAGCCCATGGAAGAAGAGCCAGCCCTGTGAAGTGCCAAGTCCTCCCTGATATTTCCTGTGGGTGACATCATTGTGTATCCCCCCAAAGCACCCTCAGACATGTCTTGTCTGCTGCTTGGGTGGCACAGATCCGATGGAACATAAACACTGGGCACAAAGCTCTGAATAGCAGCTTCACTTGTTCTTTGGATGGACTTGAAAGGGCCCTAAAGATTCCTTAAATGTAACCGCTACAATTCTAAAGTTACAGTAAAACAGGCTGGGGACAAAGAGCCCAGAGCATGCTTTTAATATGCTGTCTGACCTACTCACCAACATAAATTGTGAAATAGAATATTGCAAAATTCTACGTGATAGATTATAGATACGAGAATTGCAACAGCCAGCAAAATAGTCGGTAAACTCCATGAATCACTTTCTGACACTTTTTACTGGGTAATTTTTTTCATACTGTGTTAAACTGTTAATAGAATTCATTTTCTTTGCTTTGTGTAATGAAAAATAACTCTTATTTTCTGTGCCACTTTTTTAGGCTCTCTAATGAATTCTTGATTGGATAAGTGAAAGGTGTGTAAATTAAGATGATGGATTTTAGCTAAAGGGAAAGCATTTCTTATTGTATTATAAATCCCCCGAAGTACTGTGCTTGATGGTGCTTTATTTTATTTTCCTTTTTCCTGAAGATCCCTCTCCATTTAATGTAATCTTCTATATCATAAAAGCACATTCATGATTCTCTAAAATCTTCTGCCTTGAAACAGAAAAGTGCGGTACCCTGCGTAGTTGACAGTAGCTCTCAACAGATGTGCAGCAGAGATCAAGTACTTTCTGAAAAATGGATGGCTTTTCAAATGTGTTTTTAGTTTGTTCTGAA
Source organism: Nothocercus julius (assembly GCA_013398735.1). NCBI lineage: Eukaryota > Metazoa > Chordata > Aves > Tinamiformes > Tinamidae > Nothocercus > Nothocercus julius. Next base: position 890,939 of record VZSV01000224.1, on the reverse strand, counting down.
ATGTTTCTGTGTCCTGACTCTAAGAACAGCAATCTTAAGTATCTGTGTGCAGCTCACTTGAAGCTCAGGTGTTTCTGTGAAGGTTATGTTGGGAGTATTTTTTACAGGTCGTCATAGGAATACAAACTGACTCTTTTATGTAGTCCTGAACCAGGAGAGCTGATGTTGCTTACAATGTTTCAAAGGGTTTAGCTTTATTTTGGATTCTAAAATGCAGTAAGATTTCCCTGCTGCATGATACTAGCTATTTAAATCCTTGTTTGAGAACGTAACATAGAGTTGTGCCTTTAGCTGATAATGAACGCTTAAACTATTACACATGTTGCCTTACCATCAGAAAAAGAGATAGGGCATGTATTTAGTGTACTCCAATGAACAAAATTGTGCAACAGCAACTTTTATTTTGTTTACAGCTTTCTCACCTAATGAACCCTGCGAGATGTCTTACTTTACCTTAAAGTGAATGCTTGCAGTATTTGATAGCTCGCTTAGCTTTTGAAAGCAAGTGATGTTCATTTTTTATATATTTTCCAAACTCAAAGGATATATTAAAGCCATAAGTGAAGACTGTCATGCTTTTTATTCCGAAATCTGAAAGAAACCTTAATTAAAACAAGATCTGGGGAAAGGCCATGATATGAAAGATATGGAACAATGTGGTTTCAGTTATAGGCAGACTCAAACCTGTAAATCAAAGATGAAAGATTTCACTCAAATAGAATTATATAATTCTCTTTTGTTATGCAGTCAGAGTATATCTTTCATGCATTTGGCTTTGTTTACGATTAGCATTTTAATTTTAAAGACTTTTATTACTTACACAAAAGCTCTCTGCTACAAGTTAGAAATCTGAGGCATGCTTTGAAAAGGGAAATCTAAAAAAGGAATGTCATTTCCTATAGTGTAATGTAAACTTTTATTCTGAAAGGCTTGCTCTAAGACAAATGTATGCCCCTCAGTCAAAAAATAAAATAAAATTCTGTCCACCATTTACAAGGCAAAATCATGCTCATTTTAGTAATGCCGAGTCCTAGCAGACTAAAGTAACTCCTGGTGTAAATCACCTTGGCTGAATTTGGGCTGTTCTGAAGGGACTGTTCACATGACTAAAGCAATCAGGAGTTCTTCGTGTATTTTCAGCAAACTTGTAATGGCAATCTTATTTGCCGTTTACTGCAATTTTCTTGTGGTCATCAAAGAAACTTCCCTTTAAGGAAACCAAGGACCATAGCTGATGAGTTGGGTAATTTGTGAAGCTTTTCACATTTTGAAATAATAGCTGCAATATTATAATTGACTGCATAGTCGGATCAGTTTAAAATTAACCCCCCCAAATGCAAAATCTATTTATGTCTTTTGGCTTGCGTGAAATTGAACATGAATTGCAGCTTGAAATGTGTTACAAACTTTACCAATTAAAGTTCATATTCTGGAGTGGAAACCAGCTAAAGCTGTTCCTTTGTAGATGGAATTGCTTTCGAAATGCTAAAATAATTTGAATTTAACCACATTATAAACTCACACTTGTGCATTTGTACAGACATCTATCTAAACACACTATTGGTTAAAGTTAGAATCATTTGGATAAGCGAACGAGCAAATAAACTACACACAGATTGTATCCAGAACCCTATTCTCAATGAATCAATAGCAAAATCCTGTTTGATTTCACTGGGAAATGGATCAGGCCCTGTACTTTTAAGCCCAGAACACCATTACTTTTTGATTATGTCATTAAAAGGCACCGTGTGGCCCTCTGGGAAATGGCGGAGGCTTATGGTGAATATCAACACTTCCTTCAAAGCAGACCTGGGCTTTCCGAGAGGGCAGTTTCACTTGCTGCTGTTTTCTTCTCATAGTATTTTTTATTACCATCAATAGCTCCCTAAGGATTGCTGTTAAAATGTCTCCCATTTAAGCAGTGATTTTAGCCATACTTCAGGAAAACAGTCACATAGATGCTCTTAAAAGTGTCCAATTTTATCTTGACTTGACAGCAAATTCCAGGAGTTTCAGTGAGGTGCATTAATTACACATTTCTTCATTTCTAATGTCCACATTCAGAGGCATTTCTGAGGGAAGTCATAGTCTCATGTCTCTCGTGAACGGCTCTCCTTAGCTTAGGCTAAGGAGATTGACACCTCTGAAATTTAAATCCCAGATATTTCACTTTGGCTGCCAAAATAGCAACATTTGAACTTAGGTTCCTTCCACAAAAGGGATGGAATGGATTAATAAAGTGCCCTAACTGGTGATGGAGTGTGTCCAAAGGGAAAGGTGGGGATGGAGAAGTGCTAGAAAGCCCCCAGTGCTGGGGCTGAGCCCCAGCTGACGCTGGCAGGCAGGAGAGTTGTGGGCCCGGAGAGGACATCCCGCTGCACCGCCACCCCCAGGCAACCATTGCCATTAGCAGCAAACCCCCGCCTTGCTGGGGAAATATGTAGGAATTTGCACTCCGTCGCTGGATCAAGAATTCCCCAAGCCACAGATCTTCAGGATCGGAGATGCTGTCGCAGGAAGTACCACAAAAATGTTTGCTCTGTTCTCCCTTCTTTCCTGGTGTTGGAGTTTGAATATTGAGCTAAAATGAAATTTGGACTAGTTTCACATTTTTAAGTCCTTAATTCATACTAAAAACTGAAAGCTAGAATGATGTGAAGCCGGATATCAATAAAAAGTGTTTTTATCCAGCTTAGTGCTTTTACCTGGGCTGAACTGTTCAATAATGAACAGCAAATCTTGGAATTGCTAAAAACTGAGTGTCTTGCAATTCATTTTTAGACTCTGGGTATAGGAATTCTGTGTGTGCTCATTTGGCTTTAATATAATCTGCAGCAATGAAATGCTTTATTATATGATCCTTCTTCAGGCAAAATTCATAGTGTGTAATCAAAGTTCGTGGGAATTTTGCCAGTGTAAAGATGACAAAATTATTCCCTTTTTTTAATTAGGTACCTTCCTAATTTTGCTTTCAGTGAAAATGAAGTAAGTAATTCCAGGCAAATGAATCTAAGGAAAATAAAATCATTAAACTGTCTTCTTAAACAAACATCATAAAATAAACAAAAATATAAATAGCTGCTATGTAAAAAAAAATGGCTGTTTCTTTATATTGGGAAAAAAGAAAAAAAAACAGTCAACAAATTGCTGCTAGTTCAACTCAGGCAGCTTAAATATCTTCCTCTCTGCAGTATATGGTATTTGCGTTGGTATCTTATCTAAGTGCAGCCTCCCTAAAGAGCTGAGAGCCATAACCAGAGATGAAATATTAGAAAGGTTTTGCTACAGCCAACACCAGAAGTCCTGTAGAGAACAAGAATGTAGAGACTGCCTAATTTGTGCAGACAGACAGCAGGACACTTTCAGGGCAATCTGTCTGGGACACAGAATTACAGGGAACTATTCCAAAGGCACTGGTTGCTGTTAGGCAACTAACTTCTCTTAGCTTGCAGGGGCAAGTAGGTGCCCAGGAAACACTTATTCTCTAGGAACTGTCCCCTCCGTCTCACACACATGCCCACGCGCACACAGGCAGCAACCTCGCTATATAAGTTTTTGTTACGTGCAGCCAGATGTGCTTGTTCCCTGGGTATTTGCCCAAGAAACAACAAGACTGTAGAAGACACCGTCACATGAATGAGAGAGGGGAGATAGGAATCGGTTTCCAAGAGTGGCCTTTCCAAAACTAGAGTCACAGTGCACAGTTGTTTTCTTTTAAAAGGTCACCATTGTGAACCACTTTTTTTTTTTTTTTTTTTTTTTTTTTTACCGATTCCATATGGAAGTAAACCAGAATGTGTACGCAGGGAGGAACCTGCTGGGAAAGAATGTCCCTTAAATCAGCCTTCTGCTACCTGCTTTTCAACCTGCCTTTGGAGGAGTTTGGATTCTTAATTAGAACTTAAGCTCTTACTTTGCTGCGTCACTCGTGTTGCTTTTCACCTGCGCTCGCCCTCGTAGCACACAGAAGCAGACAGGAAGGTCTGTCTCTTCTGACAGATGCCTCGTTCCTTGCTGTGGGAATGAGACTGGCTTATCTTCGCCACTTCTAACAGCAATTAAATGCTTCATTTTTGTGACAAATCCAAACTGGAGCGGTATTTTATGAGTATGATTTAGCTGGCTGTCTGCTGATTGTTAAAAAAAGAAATTGTGAAACTTGCATTCCTCGCTAACCTCAGAAGGGACCCATTTTGATTTTAACAATGTAATATTTTTGCTTGATCCAAAAGTTTTTTTTTTTGTCCCATGACATCTTGATACTAGCTCAGCTGTAGTCCCCAGCAAACAGCACACACACGGGGTGAGCACCAAAAGGACATTGCAGAAAACAGCCCATCTCTCGCACACGATCTCCAGTCCTGCTCTCCTGCCATGCTCTGCAGCTCCATGTATGAGAACAGTTTAGAGTGGAACATAAATTGCAGTGTACAATCAAACATGTTAAGATCTGGATGTTAACTGCGGAGCTGGGCTGTAAATTATGGGGGATACATGCTCCCATGTAGACAGGCTAGAACATGCAAAGCATGAAGGCAGGGGCACGAGTACTGTGCAGCGAGGGTGATCCAGTGTTAAATCCCCACACGTTGTCCCCTTCCTGACGGTGTGTGTGAATGGCTAGAGGCACATTTGCAATAGCAGAGCCATAGGATGCCTTGCTTCAAAGACCACCAAAATCCCTTCTCGGACAGGCTTTGGATAAGATGCTGGAGGCAGCGAGGGAAGAAACTTGAACTGCACCCAACTAAACCCAAACTGCAGGAAAATGCAGGTGCAGATCTGAACTTGGCTGCACGTCCCTATTTCTAGTATTTCCAGAAAAGTCTGCCTGAAAGAGGACTGGCACTAGTGGGCATATTCCCACTGACTTCAGTGGGTTTCAAGAACGCTCTAGCCTAGTATGTTACAGGAACAATTTCATACTCTCCTCTCTTGCTGTTTTATTTAGTGACATTTTAGATTTCTTAATTGGCTTAATATTCTGCAGTAGGATGCAGTAGGAAAGCCTGAAGCAATACCTGGTGAAATCATGACTAAAGCTTTCAAGGCAAGCTTATTACTGTGGGTTTCTAGAACACCAACTTTTTGGTCTGGGGAAGCACAGCTGAAATGTCTTCTTTTTTTTTTTTTAATTGATGTTGTTATCTGTTTCAATAATAAAAAACAGTCCTTTTGCTCTGAGCACTAGAAGTTTATCTGTGATTTTTCTTTCCAGACAGAGAATTTTCTAAGGGAGAAAGTATCAGTGGGACCAATCCAAAGGGCAAAATTGCAAAATTTTTAAAGGTCAATAGTTATATTTCCGTATGAGTAAAAGGAACCTGTGGATTATTATTATTACTCCTGATACATTTTTGTATCTGAAAGCATCCAATGAGTAATGTTAAGTAGTATTGTGCTCCAAAACTTTGTTGGTTATAGATATACATACGTCGGATTGGCGTGAAATAGTCTTCAATCGAGCTGTAAAAATCCCTTGTGTTTTGTATAATTCTTTGGCTATAGTCTTGTCCTAGCGTGAATAAAAGTTATTTGAAGTAAACTTGTTTGATACTCTGAGCTTTTTTCCTTTCCCTTTTCTTTTTCTTTCTTTTTTTTTTCTTTTAATCAACACTGAAAAGAAGTCAAGCTTTGAACATGCCACCCTGGTTGGATCATAGGAATCTAACTGTTAAAATATAAAGGGTGGAGCATGCTGAAGCTGGAGTGCATAAAAAAGGAACCACAAATGTTAATATAAAAGTAATGTTACATAGCAGACTAAAACCCCCACAAAGCACAGCAGTGCAGAGCTACGACTGTAACACCAAGCTCATATTCTATAGCTCCTTTGGCTCGTTGTCCTGAGGCGTTGCAGAACACATAATTCTCCTCCCAATGAAACAATTTAAATAGTGCATGTGCTCTTTTGAAAGCCGTAAGGCCCCTGCTTTATGGGAGGTGGGGAATATCCAGTACACTACAGCGATACGCCAGACCAGCCGCGCTGCTGCAAAAGCCTGAGTTGTTACACTAACACAACAGGACTGTTTTAGGAAGGCACCCAGGAGCAATGGAGCAAGGATGGATTGTATTTGCTTGCGAGCACACGCTGGTCATGTGCACACCAATCAGAAGTAGCTGGCAGAATTAGCCCATGAAGCTGCTCCTGCGTGGTGGGGCTTCCTGCCACCCAAACTTACAAACTGAGCAGGCAGACAGGTACCTGCTGGCATCGCTAGCTGACTTGCACAGGCAAATAAATCCCTGCTTGCTGGCGCAAACCCAGAGCTGCTTCAGAGGTGGATTAAACCCCAAATCAACAAAACAGAATCCTAGAATTTTACCATTCTATAATTTTCACTCTTCGGAATTACTTTTTTTTTTATTTTGTCTTTTTGGGGGGCTGAAAGCCCCAGGAATCCATAACCCTATGTCAATCAATAAAATACTGTTTGAAAATTTTGTCTCGCACTGTGTCGCACTTATTACTCTTGGCATAATAAAAACAAAAGAGTCCCATGCCCAAAGGAGCTTAATCTCTTCAGTCTATCTATCTCCTCCTCTGTTTTCCCTGTTTCCTGTGATACCCTTGTGATAAATTGCAGAGCCCTGTGATAAATTACGCTCATCACGTCTTTCTGGCTGCCTCACCTGCATTTTCTGCATTAAACTCACTCTCCTGGGACTATTTCAAACATTCCAGCATTCTAAGAGGTTTCAGTTAGACCCCAATTCTGTTTTAAAATCAACCTGCCTCAGAAATGACCTTGCTTTTGAGAAGCAGAGTGGGTTTTTGGAAACCCTCAGGCTAATAATACTTCTAGGAATCTCCTTTAGGTGGGTGGGAGGGAATTGTTCCAGATTCCTTCTCTCTTGATTTTTCACTACTTCCCCTGGAGATCCTTGTCCCAGTGAAAAATCTTTGACAGAAGTAGCAAGAATTGGATAACTTCTTGTCAGAAGGGGGATATAGTCTCATAAAAGCTGGATGGATACACACTGAACCATTGCTTTTCTTCCTAATTTCTGCCTCTCTTCTCTTCCAAATAAGAGTGAAATGGTGTATTCAGAATGCTGTTGAATATATTTTTTTTCTTTTTTAATAGGGAAGGATTTTATTTTTCCTTTGCTAGCAGAGTGGCCCAGGTACAGTACTTAATTTTCTCTACAAGCAGCCTGGAAACTTGGGAAATAATGAGTCATGGGATTCTTGTTACATCTTTTTTTCTGGGTTTGGCTATAAAAGGAACCAGGTTCAGTAAAAGCCCCAGGTGAAGAAATTCTGTACTTAGCTGTCCACTGATCAATGGTGTGGGTCCAGGATTTTGTGAAAATTTTAGCTTACTTACTACTTCACTTATTTACTGCTTCAGGCTAGGCTTCTCTGTCCACACATTGTTGAAATGTGTGCATTGCAACAGCCACGTTAATATCTTTATCGATTATTAATAACTAGAGCATTGCTGGGAAGATCCCAGGCTGATTTTTTTTTTTTTGTGGAATATTTTATCTACAGACAGCAACATACTGTTGTCATTTTGAAAGCATTGATCTAATTATTTATTAGTCTGTGCTGAAGTTATTGGACATTATCAAAAAAAAAAATCAATTACTAAAGGCTAATTTGTGCATGACAAGTATGTACATTCACTCAACTCATTGTCCATATTGACAGTACCTGGCTGTAGCTGTGACCAGTACACACAGTCCCAGCATAACATGCATTTCTGCAAGACTCTTAGACAGTAATAAAGGGTACAGGATAAACACAATATTCTGTAATAAATCCTTATCAGCTTCTCTTGCTTTTCACTATGTCTAAATTCTTCTCTTCAGCTTTGGATGTGCTGGGCAAAATAAGCAGTAAAGTTCTAACACTTCTCTCAGTGTTATAGTTACCCTGATCTTGAATATGAGTAGTGTTAAATTAGATGATTATGTGTTCTAGCTACCGTCACAGGAAAAAAAAATAATGGATACTTAGAAAATGAAACCAAAATGAATTCTCTAAATGATTTTTCTAATTTCCAGGTACTTCTCATCTTTCCATGTGAAATCCAATAAAAGTGTTGATGATGCTGGCCAGTATGTAAATGTGTATAGCCTATTACTAGATCTGACGTGTAGCAACTCTAAGGTAACTCTGTGTTACCTTAGCCAGTAGGAACCAGCCCCAGCTTTGCCTGAGCCATTGCCTGCCGTGTGCATTTGGGCTCATACTGAAGATGGAGCCCACATCTTGAGAACACCATCTGTAGGCAATGAAAAGAACAAGAGCTTTAAAAACAAATACATAGACCCCAGTTATTTTTTGAAATGTCCAAGCACATTATTTCATGAGTACTATCATCCCAGTGTAGCATTTTCTTGCAGCATAACCTTTGGAATATTTAGTAATATCTGATGCCAAAAAGACTCTCCATCTCCACTGACCTACAATAGCTCATGTTGCCTCCTTTGGAGCCTGCATCTGCAGTTGGGATGTAAATCTAGAGTGGTGTCAGACAACTCCTCCTGAACCCTCTTTGTAGTGGTAGCCACACCTGGGCAATCATGTGCTCATGATTGCTCTCCTTTCCTTCTTTGGCCTACATAACTCATTCTCTGATTACTGATTGATGACAAAGTATGGAAGCACTGGTACTAGCTCACAAATCATGATTCTCCAGGCTCCTTCATGCTTTTTGTTGCTGCTAAACAGGCCTCTTATGGGAGTATAAGTGGTTTACTGATTGAGCTGATAAGGCCAAGGGAGAATTGATGATGGCTAGCTGCATATTTATATGTGTGTGTGTACATTATATATATATTAGATTAGGAGAAAAATATGCAGGAAAAGATATTATTAGTATTAGTACTTGCTAATAGTAGTACTGTACACACAAGGTCTCTTTTTGTCTTCATTTTCACTAAGAAATACCCTTATTCTGAGTAGCAAAATGGCCCAGGCTGAATCATTTGTAATACTTTTCAAAACTGAATGGATCATGGAGACATCTTTATTTTAATTTCCTGCAAAAAAATAATCTAAGATCCTAACAAGCAGCCTGAGCTTCATCCTTACAACGGCCACCAAAACAGGCAAATTTTTACCTCCTTTCACAGATAGGATTTAAAGACTTACTCAAAAATCGATAAAGAATCTGTAGCTGAGAGGAATCGTCTGAGCTACAGTCCTAATGGCAGCACCCAGACAGTCCATGTGACTATATTTCTTCCAGATGCCTTCACACTATAAAGTAAGTGAGTGTGTATTTGTGACTTTAGATGCTGAATCTGCCTCTTCTAATTTTAGCTCATTGTTTTGAGCTTGCTTGTTCTCTGGCATGTGTATTACTTACTGGAACACTGCTAAAGAACAAAAACATTTATTTATTTTTTCAAAGAAGACTGTATGAGCCTATAGAGGAGACGTGGGATTTTTATGAATCATATCCTGTAGTTTCTTTGTGTTTCTTTCTTACTCGCTCCTTGTTTTTCAACAACCTTCACAAAATAGAGAATTGTTTGGGTTGTTTAAAAACCCTTGCACAGGAACTAGGCCTTCCTTTATCATGTTAGATATGTTGGCTGATGTGATTTGAATGTAGCCTGTAAAGAACTCAAAAATGTCAATAAATACTGCACTTGTGTAAGGAATAGCAGCTGACCCATTTCAGATCTCTTATAATGCTTCAGGGCATTTGGGAGGAAGTTGTCTCAAGACTGTCATTGCTTATAAACATAAGGCTATGGTTCTTATTACCAAACAAAGGCATATGGGCCCAGTCCTTGTGTCCCATATTAACCTCAGAGGTTCAATAAACGTACATGGCACAACAAGCACTAGCTACATATACCAAACTCTCACACAAAACTCTCATAAAAGAAAGTAAAGCAAAGTCCTTGATCACAGGGTAAATTGAGTCAAGACCTTTAGACAGACAAAAAAAAAAAAAAAAAAAAAAAAACTGTTGATAAACAGGTGGTTCCTCAACACTCTCTATTTGCTCCCTACTTAAGCTTCCTTTGAGTACTGTTAGTGATCTAATGTACACTTCACTTGAGCCTCCAATATACAGACCTCTTAAATGCCTTCCTCAATGCGTGAGGAAGCAGTGTGACACAAGGGCATGGGATAATCCTTGTTAGACTGCAATATCTTCTTGTAAGACTCTTTTAGGAAGTCTGAAGTGCCGAATAGATTAACCACAGGAATCCAGGAAGCAGGAGATATGTGTGCATTGCAAGTACAGCAAGTGAGACCGATGTGAGTATTATGACCAGCTGGTTGCATGGTGATGCACCAATCCATGATTTGGGTTTTAGGGGACACCTTTCATCTCTTTGCAGAATCATAATAAATTGCTGAAGAGAAAATTCCTGTGAGATTCCACAGAAGAAGACCTATCATACTCTATGAATCTTAAAGATAAGTAGGGAAAGGACGAAAAAAATGCAGAGAAGATTTGACTAGTCACACTTGAAAATGAATCACTAACCACAGTATGGACACCAATTGGTTCCAAGCAGCTCAGAGGGAAGTTTAAAATAAGATCACAGCAAACAATGCCAACCGAACCTCAATCTCAGGTACCCCTTGCTGGTTGAAAAACAATGAAGGAAGAATTATCTTAACTGCAGAGCGTGTATCACATCTTCATGCATTGCACATCAACAGGAAAGGAATTTTAAGGACTGTGGGAGCCATGTCTAGAAACTGAAAGGAAAATTTACTCCAAGGAGAGACTACAAGCTATGTTGTGTTATTCCATAACCTAATTCCCAACTGGCAGAACACTTAATGAAGGGAATGTGCTAAGTCACACTAAAGTAGCAGATTAATAGATGTGTAGATCACATTGGCTCTCCCACTTCTCTGTAACCACTGTTAATTCTCCATAATAGCACATTATCATCGAGCTTCCTGGCAGAACACTGGGAGAGTTATTGTATGTGGAGACAGAGAAATCCACAGGTGATGTTGCTGATCTGCCTGGGAGGAATGTCAGCAGCAGCACGTCTGTTTGCTTTGCTGGCTTTTAGTCCAAATTCAATGTGCATGTGAGGGATGCTAGACTGACAGCTCTAGCAACATGCTGTGTAATTGGAGACACATACAGTTTATTTGCCTACCTGGTGTTTTTGTATATTTATCTAATCTGCTTTTAGTTTTGTCCATGCCTTTTACATTTATGACAGTGTCTAGCGTCTATATCTGTGGCTTCCACCAGGAACAAAACAATGTGAGGGCTGATGTGTGTCCATATAAAATTACAAATCCAACATACCTTTTTGCAGTAGGTATTATGCCATTAAACTAACAGAAGTAAAAATCCTAGAAGAGTAACAGCTCCATTCCTCCCTTCCCTAATCTCTCCCATTCCTGCAGAAAGACTTAGTCCCAGGACATTGAGCAGAGCTACTCAGAACTCAGGATTTCTGGAAGATGGGAAATGTCAGGTTTTCAAATACTGCTTCCCATGCTGCTTTTTCTTTGCTTTTTAAATCCCATGATGTGAAAACCTTGGGGGATGGAGATAAAGGGAAATATTTGGCCTTTTCTTGTTTCAGAAGATTTTGGAAACATTGCCATGTGGTTATTCCCAAGGGGATATCTCTTCCCCAGAACCCTGTCAGCTGCTGCCCACATTTGCCAGTCCCGTTAACTTCACCACTGCTGTTAACAGTGCTGCCCTGCTTGCTGTGGGACGGGACCCTTGCTTTCCTGGGAGAGAGTCAGTCAATACTCTTCCTCACTCTCACCGTGAACACTCAGCTAGGCCATAGAAGGTGGTGCTGCTTCAAGTAACCCGGATTCAAAGTCTCTCCTGGCTGCTTGGAACAGTTACCCTGAAGGGGATAGATCAATCCCCTGCGACCAAGGCCTGAAGCTATTCCTGAAGGCTGACTGATCTAAACGTGGCAGAAAAGGCAGAAGCAAATCTCTCCAGTTGTTCTGTTCATGGGCTAATACTGGAAGTCTGTCTGGAGAAAATGTGACAGGATGAACCCTGCGGATAATGTAGATTTGGGTTAGCTGTCTGAGGTTGTGGGTCCTAAAACAGGTTGTCACTCCACATTACAGTGCCAGAAGCCAAAGGCAATTTTGAAGAAATGGAGTCAAATTTTCCTCCAAAATGTCAGCAACAAGATCTACCTCTATAACGGGCTCAGCAAGAATATTAATGTAAACCACTAGATACTGGCCTGCTTGGAATCCAGATCCAAATTTAGAGTTGCATTTATACCACCATGTATTTCTAACATTACTGTATGAAAGAGGAGAAAACTGCCTACGGTGGCTGAAAGATTAGCAATGTTTCAATGTTTTATATATATATATTTTTTTTTTTGCAGAGGTGTTATATGAAAGTATTATATGAAGCAGACAGGTATGGAACAGATAGGAAATCTGCTAGAAATAGGAGAGTTATTTGTGAAGGGCTACAACAGCAGGGCTAAGCTCAGAAAGTGTGAGCAACCTCTAGCTGGGCTGGCAAGCCCTGGCTTTTGAGATGGAGTGACAACTTGCGTCCTCCAGAAGCTGGACACCCAGGAGGGCCAGCAACAGATATGTCCTGTACTTTGGATTAAAACAGCAGTTGGTAGAATCCATACCAATATTTTGGTTAGCTCTTAATAGCCTGAAGATATTCCTCACTTTACCTAGAACAAATATTTGAGGTAAAGCCCTCACTACCTGGTGTTGAGCTGGTTTATTTTGTCTGCAGAATTATTCTCTTGCTTACACTCTGCAGTGACATCTGCTTCCCCCTTACCTCACACATTTTCTGTGTATATCATAACTAACATGAATGAATAGACAAAAAAGAAAGTTGCGTGAGAAAAGTCTTATTGGTCCTCAGAGGGCAAAAATGTAAATAGAAGTTCATAAAGACAACAGAAGATATAATTTAATGATCGTGTTCCTTTTAACAATTAATTGAGGTTAAGAATGAGAAGAGTACACTGATTGAAAGTTGTCCTTCCAGCTATAGCTTATTCCCATTTGATTTCATTTATTTTTCTACCATAACCTTTGCCTCATTTGAATGGTTGTTTCCCACAATCAAATACGTTAACGTAATGGTAAAGATTTCCAGAAGGGCTTTTTTTCCCTCTCCTACTTTGGGAAAGGCTCTGCATGTAAACTGCTATATGGCTGCATGCAAAGTACATGCACAAAACATGATACATTTATTTTATCATTTGTAACTAAAGAGATGTAATTATTTAAGTGGGTGTAATTTAATGTTATGGCATCCCTCAAATTGCAGTACTGAAATTACTTTAATCTATACTTTGGCAGGAAAAATGCATGAGAACTTTATAAGCTCACCAAGAAAATAAAAATCCAGAAGAGAGTCACTTCCACGAGCTGCCTAAAAGTCCTAGTGGCAGTAATATAAGTAGTCCTACTTTTTCAAGTACTTACTGTCTAATTAAGTTTTCTTTGATGTCATCACTTAGAGCAGTTGCCACGAGGCTCCTTACGTGTCAAACTTGCAATGGGAACTGTATGCCAACTACATCACATACTGTGCCCTCTCTTGTCTGTGCAAGGAGAGAGGAATTATGTTGTCCTCCATCCTTTCAAGGATACTGAGTGCTGACCTTTTGCAGCTCTGAATCTTAAAAAAAGTCCCTCAGTTAAAGTTGTGAAGCTTTTTCTGTTGTTTATCTACATCTTTCAAAACCAAAATTGACAGAACTGTATGAAAATAACAATTATTGTAACCAGCTCTTGTTATACATTTTGCAACAAAACCACTCCAAATTCACATCCATGATTTCTAGCAACAAATATTCTCTGTGAGAAGCAGTCTGAGTTCCTTCAAGAGTGGCTTCATTAAGAATCTGTGCTTTGTAACCTGGGTATGGTATCCTGTCTTTTTTTTTTTTTTAATGGCTTAAGCACAATTTGAGCTGTGTAGACTAATGCTTTTGCTAAAATGGAAATACCAAAGTCAGCTCGCTATTACCAGAATCTCTCTGAGAAGCCATCATAAAGAGAAGTTTGTCATATCTGGTCTTAAATTAATTTAACCTCTTAGCAGCTCTGTGATGAATATGGGCTGCCTCCTGTTCTCATTGAAGTCATTGGGAAATTTGCCATTAATTTCAGTGTGCTTGGCATTTGTTTTCTTTTCATCAGAGACCATTCTAAATGTCGAGCTGTGCAGCCTCCGTTAGGTATGTGCCCTCATCCCAGTTTAGCATGAAGTTAAAAGGGCTTCTTGCAATAAACTAAAGCATTTGACTTCCTTTTAAAGCCACCTCCTGCTACCACCCATTGAGATTAGGAGACCTGACTTGTTTTCTGGGGTTTATGAGTATGTTTCTTTTTCCACTGTGGATGACTATTTCCGCTACTCCAAAGTTATTCCTCCACACGCTCGGAGACCTCTGTGGGAACAGAGGTGAAATAATTTGTTTCTTGACAGTCATCTTAGTTCAAGAAGAATCATGAGAGGCAAACTGCATTTTCTTTCTATCACTGGTCATACAGCTATCACCAATGATAGATAATGCAGAGGAGGCCTTAAAACAATAAGCACATTTTGTGAATGTAAATTGAAGAGATAATCTGTGCATATTTTACCTATAAAAACACCCGTTGGTGGAGAAAACACCTGTACTTCTCCTCAAGCAGTTCATCAACAGAAGTTATTTTTTCTTATTTTTATTCTGCTTTTATCTACCAAAAGAGAAGAGACTATGAAACACACTCTTGGACAGTGAAGTACAATTAGGAATCTGATTCTCAGATCTCTATTTCCATAGTGGCAGCTTTGTCCACTTCCATCATTTCTGCAATTGCAGAAGATACTAATTAGTCTGTCTCTCACTTCATAGATTGTCCCATGTTTGGATAGAGAGATAGATCCTTAATGTACTCTTCAATTCAATAATGTAAATTTAATTCAATTTAACAATGCAAAGAAGGAAAGAGAGCTGTCTCAGAGCTGGTAGAAAAAAATAGCATGTGCAGTAATTAAGGAACAAGAAAAAAGCAGCTCTACAGACTGATCTTCAAAATGATGTGTGACTATGAAAAGAAAGTAAGCCAAGAAAGCAGATAAAGATGAAAGCATCTGAAAAAGTTTAGCAATGCTGATGCCTTCAGCTGTACTGGTGCCCAGTACAGGATGAGCCCAGCATCTCATCCTTTCTACATGTGCGCTATTCCTGAGGGCTTTCACAACAGAAACCTCTTAGCTTTTGGATACAGTTTAGAAGGTTCTTAGCCCCAGTGTTCCATTAAAGGCCTTCAGTGGGAGAGAGTATCTGAAAATAGGGCTTAGAGGAGTAACATTTTCTTTAGACTTAATATTCATGTATTCTATATTGCCAACAGCACGATCAAGAACTACTGAAATAAAAATAACTTTAGCTATTTCAGTCAGTTGTGAATAAGACCTCCAGAGGACTCAGAGTTTAAATGTTTTAACTCTGAGGATGCCTACAATTTCACAGAGATTTATCACTGAAACAAAAAAACTGCTAGGGAAGGCAACCAAATATCTCACTTATTTCCAAAGGCATTTGGTTTGTGGTTTGTATCTTTATCTCTGAGTAAGTGTATATGTTTAGCATGTGTAGGAAAGCAGTCAGTAATGTCTCTTAACATATAAAATTTAAGTGTCCACAGCAAAAGTAACAGACCTGGCTGAACAACTGTGCTGTTTGTATTTCTGTGTATGCATCTTCCTGTTGCTCTGTTTCTGTCATCCTATCATTTGCATTATACATGCTGTTGCACCATTAGTATCATTTTTGTCTCATTTTTCTGTCTGCTTTCTTCATCTGGTCTAATTAGAGCGTGCCCTCTGTGATAAGCTATTCCCCTAAAAGCCAGATTTGTGCTTTTGTTTTTTGTATCTGTGTGTGTCATTTTGCTCCAGAATGTGTTTTCGCTGGCTTGGAGTATTTGCTGCAGTAAATCTGAAGAGCAGACATTAGCTATTTCACATTTGGGGAAAAAAAAAAAAAGAAAGTTATTTCTCGACTGTAATCTGTTTGATGACAATGCTGATTTGAAAATGTAAAATAAAAGTGGGAATGCAAAGTATATTATAAGGTCATGAAAGAGTATAGGGGTAATAGAACAGTAGCAAGATTTTCTGGAGAATGTTCTGTGCTTTAAAAAGAAGATAGGTTATGGTCTTTGTGATTTTTATTATTGTATTTGCGTATCATTGTCTTGGTATTTTATTCTTGTCCTTCTGAAACCTTTCACATTATTGAACCAGCTTCTATTGTTCTTCAGGGAAACAGTGATTGCTCCATGGTTATGAAGCACAGTTTTCCTCACTGTTGCTTGTGGCAAATACCTATGAATTAGAGCAGTGCTTTCCACTCCTTTCAGCATCATTTAAAATGCTGTTAATGATACTCAAAGCAGAACAGAATGCAACTCTACTAGTTTCCTTTCTAAAGGCTAGACTGCAGACACTTTATTCATGCTGAGGAGTAATTTCTCAAATAAAAAAAAAAAATGTAATTAAAGAGAACAGGTGTGCATGCAGGTTATCTCAAGATTCTTCTGATCTGAATTTACTTTTCTCTTATGTAAGATCCATGTGCAAGAAGTAGCTGCTTGATTTCACATATAAAATTGAATCTGCAGGGGTAATAAGATGTATGGGGGGAATCCAAATCCCTTGTGAGTTAACTTGGAAATTACTGAGCTCCAGAGATCTTTGCAGGATGCCACTTTTACAAATTCAGTTCTCCCTCAGTGTGGATATCAAGAGGGTGATTGACAAAAATGTGCTTTAATCATTAAAGTAAGCAGCTAAACCGCCAAATACACACAGAGAACAAGCTTGTTGAATCTGAAGATGCCACTTTAGTGAAGTCATTTTACAAAGAATTGTATTTTAAGATAAATTAGATTAGATGGATATCTGCCAAACTGCCAGGGACGTATTTAGGTTAGCTACCCATTCAGATGCCAAATTACATGAGTCCAGAGTGCTATAATGCTCCATATATGTCTATCTCCAACTCTGTACATACCACAGCTATGAATATATGCACCATCATGGAATCTAAACACCAGGAGGGCTGAATCTTAGCTGTATATACTATTTTAGCTCCACAGAACTTAAAGCCTGATCATCATTTTCCTCCAGGGCAAATTCTGGCCTCCCTGAACTTAGTATTCAGTAGTTGTCTGCCCTGGCCTTGGGAGAGTCCAGCCCAACTCTTGGGGTTGAAGCAGTAAGCTTCTGCCGAGGGGTGAGATGGCCACAGGGCATCTAGATCTTCAAGAGGTCCCTGATCCCAAGTGCTTGCAGTGGATTAGCATGTCACCAAGCACATACGAGGCCATTCAGAGCCAAGCGTGTGTGAAGAGTGGCAGGTCCCTCTGGACTTTTCAGAAAATAAGACATCAGCATAGAGGCCATGACTTCACACTTCAAAGTTTCTTTTTTTTAATCCAGTCTCTAATCCATTTATTCTATGAAGTGCAACATTCCAAAATCACAAAGGGATTTATGCTCCTTGAACATGTGTGAGCTGGCTGTGGAAACTTGTGAATTCTTCATACTGCTTTTTCTATAGTTAACTTCTGGTCACTCTTCATGACGAAGTTGACTAATCTGAACTTCATATACATCTCTAAAGCTTTTAGCTTCAGACTACTTTCTGACATAAGTGATGTCAAAAGAGAATGGGATTTTTATGAGAGAATTGCCATAGAAATGTCAAAATGTGGGGACAGCTTTAGGGGGAAATACTCTTAAATGTGTGCCAAATACTAACTCACTGATGCTGACCAAGTTCCCATAAATGACTGTTGACCCTGGCAACCCCTGTGGTGATTTTTCTCGCTGCTAGCATTAACGAAAATCCCATAAAGTAGCAATAATAATTAAATAAGTGTAGTGGCAATGGTGTTAAGGAGGTTAGGTAGTGCTAGCCCTTGTGACTATGCTTACTGTGTTACATCAGCTTAGCCAAGAAAAACCCTATCTGATGAAAACAATAGTTCCCAGAATGCACTCCTTTCAGAGAAATTCATTCTCTTCGACATGTTTTTCCAAAATAAATATAACAGAATATTTTAAATTTACTTATGCAAATCCATGAGGACATGCTAGCCAAGCAGTGACCCAAATCAAGATAACCTTAATTAGTATGTTATCCTTTAGCTATGAAGCTGTTGTTCCACGTCAGCTATGGATTCATCTATATATGTTAATACAACGTGGCCTAGCAATCCCTCTTCTTTTTTTTTTTTTTTTTTTTAATAATGCCAGAAAGAATGTTTTTCACCAATTGGAGTGCATTCCATGAGTGATGGTTTTCAGTTTGAGCTATGAATTTGAAAAGGATCACTACCTCCCATTGAACAGACCCCAGAATTTATATACTTTCTTTGGCCAACATTTGCATCTGGCTTTGAAGCCAGATATGAGAAACAAAGCACTTTGGAAGGTTTTCTTCCTTTTCTCAGTCTCTTAACCTATGCACGTACTGCATAGAGGAAAATACACACAGTTTATTCATTTTGACAGCCTTCATTCCTTTAGATGCCTTCCTGACCTTTCTTCACTATCTCCACTCCCTACGTGCACCTTCTAAGCAGCCCAGGATGTATGCCACGTGTTAAAAGGAAGAAATAGATTTTACATTATACAAAGAAATGGTCTAGGCTCTTTTCATTTGATTCATATGAAAATCTAAGAGCCAGAGCCAAACCCTTTTTTTTTTTTTTTTTTCCCATCCTTGTCCAATCTCCTCTAACCCCCTCAAAATGCTGAAATATTGTGAGGTTAAACTGACACAGACTTCTCAAATTTTTGGACTCCCTTTGGTACAGGAAAAAAAATGTTGATTAGTTCTTTGATTTCTTGACCAATCAAAGTTTAGTTCCAAATAAAAGCTGAAGAGCTTTAGAGAAACTCTATCTTATAGCTCAGTAGAAAGACCTGTTAGTTATTGTAGAAGCTGAAACAATTTTCTTCCTGATATTTTCCCTTCAGTGGATTAGAAGTTGACTTAATTTAGTCATTCTGTACTTTCAGAAGAATTTCTGGAGTCCTCCTTCATTACCCATCCCCCTCAAAAACAAAACAACAAAAACAAAAAATATTTTTTCTTAAAGAGATCATGATATGGGTAACCAAAGTTGCAAAGATAGCCACAATGTCTTGAGTCTATTTCCTGAGTCATATTTCAGCCCCTTCAGTGAAACAGAGTGAATAGCTGTTAAAGATTGTATTTTCCGTACTATGTCTATTTACACAGATCTTTTTCTACATATCTTTTTCTGTGCTTTTTTTTTAATGTGCCTACTGAAAAATTCTAACCAAGTCCTCAAATTTAGCAATCTCTACATCCCTTAAAATTTTTAATAACACAAGATCCAGCACAAATTTAATATGAGATATTCCAGAAAGGATTTATATATCCTTAAATGTCATTTCTGCTTTGACAGGATAGTAACTGTCATATTAGACAGTTTAGTGGCATATTAGAAGCCTGATCAGACTAATGCCTGCAGAGAAAGGCAGAGGAACTATATCTGGGTCCAAGCAGCAGACAATTCTAAAGCAAAAGTACCTTTTCCTTCTGGAATGGTAGCTGACCACGGGTCAGAATTGGCATGGATTCTTCTGTCAGTGGTAAGCCATCTGTGAGATGGTCTCACTCAGCACCCTACGAAGCCACTTTATGAAAGAGCTTTGAGAACAGAATTCAGAGTTTTTCCAGATCAGAAATACACTACAGGATAAGATCTGCTTTTCCCCAGCATATCTAGTCTGCTGAAACTGCTTCATGGGTTAATAAGCAGGGATACAAGCCATGGCTTCTGGGCTTTGAAAGGTGACTGTGATTAATAACAAAGTGGAGAGGAAGGGTAATAAGCTAGGTTATTAGAGCTGGAGCTGGGATGGTTCTGGTTCACATCAGAGGAAACCCCTTGGGAAGGAGCCATGCCCAGCAAACCTTCAGGCTTGTCCAAGAAAACTTCATTTTTGCAAAGAGTTCAATGCATTCAAATTCTTTCCCATGCAAGCAGTGAATCAAAGCTTTTGCTCCCCTGCCACACAACACAGAGTCGCCAGGCCCATGACATTGACCCAATTAAAGCAATTTTGGGTGGGATCTCGTAGAGAGTCAAATCCCTTGGCTAGCTGGAAAAGCATTGACTTCTTCATCAGGACTGTGAAAAGCAATCTTGTGAGAAGCTGGAAACCCTCTTAAACGCATGTATGTTTTGCTCTCATTTAGATATTAGATCCTGGAGGCGGCACCATCACGCTGTTCTCTGTATCTGAGCACAGCTGACAATAGGGATGCTGCTCCACCAACCTTCCTCAGGGCTTTCCCCATCTCGCAGCTTACTGCCTGTGTTCCTCACAGAACTGGGTGGGAGAGTGCTAGTCTTTCAGAAGTGCTGCTGTCTTTCCTTAAAGGATACTTTACTGGGTACTGGGCTCTGGGTGTGACCACGCTCCTTCCTTACCTGTCCTTCCTTAAAGTAGATAAGCTTCTTTGGTAAACGATAGGTCTGTAGCTTTAACCTCAAAGGAAATTGCAACCTTCTACCCTCTGTATGTATTTCCAGTAGTGAGAGAATATTAAAGTAGCATGGCAACTATTAAAGTAAATGGCAACTCTAATCAGCCCAAGGTGGTATGTGCTTCAGAGGGGTCAGAGATGGAGAAAAGAAGCAAGAACTGTAAGGAGAAAAAGGAACAGAGTTTTAATTGAGACTTCCTGTGTCTACAAAAAGCAAGAATAAACATTTCTTCAGTGAACCCTCATTTGATACAGAAATATTAAGATTTACAAACTAATAGTTCTTCAGGAAGTGATCATTAAAATAACAATAATAATAAAAAGAATATAAAATTTCATTATTCTTCATTTGGACCCAACTTTTCCTACAGAGTTATAGGGATATAAGCTGTCAAGTAAAATGATTAATCTTCAACACCTGTTTCATTTGAGAGATTCCTTTGCTTGGATAAAGTGAGTATCCAGAATACCTCTAGCATCTCCTTTCTTCCCCCCCCCTTAATTTTAAAGGTTATTGCAAACTCCAAATTTGGCCGGATGCATGAGCAAAATTTCTGCAGCAACCTCCAATAAAAGTGGACCCCAGAGTCAGAGATGTACTTTTGTTAGCTGGCAAAGAGCTGGGGAAAATGTAAATCTGCCTTGCTGTGTAAGCTTGCATTTCTTTCTCCTGCTGTTTATTGCATTCATAATATTTTCTGTCACCACTTGAGCTGAAAATAATATTGAAAAGGCTTTTCTCAGTTTCATCTAGAGTGGATTTATTTATAATATCACAGCTGACCACTGCTGATACCCCAGATTTGGAAAGCAAATGTTGCAGGTGAAATCTTCAATGTGCTGGGGCTTTTTTTACACTCTCTCCACGAAGTTTTTCCTACCACAAAGAAAACAATGCTGTACCTCGCCTGGGTATATTAAAGCAGAGCTCCAGAGCTAGGAAATTATTTCTGGTTTTTTTTGTGTGTGTATGTTTTTGTTTTATTTTTTTTAGTGTTTTAACATCCACCTCTGGCCCATTTGAAAACTAGCATGAACCCAAAGTGTTGTGATATCTCATAGCAGCAATATCTCACAACACTCTCTGGAGATACTTGAACAAATGAATTAGCAACACGTAGCCCTCAGATCAAGCCACCTTCCATTTCTTTTCAAACTGGAAATGAGTGAGAGAAGGGAGTCAAAACTGATTATCCTGAAAATGATTGCAGTCACTTCATGGTTTATTCTATTTTGTGCCTTGATCCCACATCTTCCTTGGGGAAACAAATAGGAAAGGGTCATGTAGAGGAAAATACACCTCAGAATGGAGTGTTTTGGGAGGCTGACCCTGTGCATGTGTTTTAACTGAATAGGCAACGAGCTGTGTTGACTGCTTGGATGCATGTGGGCTGTGCACATCTGAGTGACAGTACACACTGCTACAGGTACTGCTTATTCTGGACTTATTTGAATCTGCTTGGGAGAAATCTTCACAAAAGGAGGCATTAGTTACAATAGTAATTTAATCCAAACCCATCAAAAACTGAGAGGATAAAAGGGAAGTAAATGAAGGATGTGGCACCTCCTCAGCAAGTGAAAGGAGTTCACTTGCTATATTTTGCATATGTTGAACACAGGAGTTCACCTCTGTGTTTTGCTTGTCCTAACGTCATTGTCTTGCTCAGGAGAGATTTGAATTTTTCTTTCCCTCTGCTCCATCTGGTTATGCACAGGTCTGAAAGGTCCCTGCTCCTCTGCTTGTTACTGGGACAGAAGTCCATATTCATCTCCTCTTCATGCGGTACAGGGAAGTGAAAATCCCTGTTCCTTTTGGCTATTTAGGATGCTCTGCATACTCAATCTCATCTGTGCTCTTGTGCCCAACTAAGCAAAGAGGTGTGCCATGTAGTCAAATTTCTGTGGTCTGATGTCTCTCTGACCTGGATGGGGTTTTAGTCATTCTGTCTATACCTCTCTGCCTGTCTCTGAAGGTAGTACTGAAATTGCAGGAAGAGTGGCGCTGCAGGAAGAAAGCACTCTATGTTCTTTATTCCCTTACCAGAGGTGAGCTATTGCATATTCCTTCTCTGTGAAGAGTGGAGGAAAAGCATCCTCAGTGCATAGTAGCCACCACCCTATAGCAACAGTACTAGGGGCAGGGAAAGCAAATACCCATTGGGAGGAATGGACTGTTTCAGGACTGTGTAAGCTGCCTGGTTTTTATTTAAAGGGTAATTCTTCAAGATCCTCTAAGCTACATATGTTTGGGCAGGTTTCTTTGATATCCAGGTGTTTGCAGAGGTTCAGAATGATCAAAATGTGGCAGCATTTAAGCCAGAGTAATGCACTTACAGCTCTTTGGAAAAAAACATTCCCCAGACCATGTCAAATGAAACCAAAGCAAAATCAAGAAAAGCAAGAAGCCTCAGTCATTTCTTAAGGTTCTTTTTGCACAGATGACTGTTCTTTTTGCAAACATGACTGGAAAGAGACAGGGAAAGTACCCTGTGACTTGGCCCAGCTTCAACCACAACTGCCTGTCTGCCTACAGCCTGGATGCAGCCCCCTGCATTCCTTCCCTGCCCCCAAATGCCCATATCAAACATAATAAAATAAAGCCAAGAAGAACACCAAAGAGCTAGAGAATCAAACTACTGGAAAACTGGAAAAATCTTTCCACACCACGCTTCTTATTCCTAAACAGTTAAAGGAATGCATAGGCTTCCTGGAGAATGATTACATACAGGCTCTGCAAAAGCAGAACCATTGTTATCTCCACAGCTAGAGCTAATTAGACATTGCTAGGAGAGAGTCCTGGAACCACTTTCTTGGAGTTGCCCCCTTTATGCCCAGACTCAGTGTGGCCAATCTCATTTAGGGATGGAGAACAAGAGCCAGGCTAGCAGGGGAGGGTTATTCCACCTCAGCTCCTCCTTCTTTCAGCAACAGGGGGAGATGGAAAATGGAGCTTGTGGTGTTTTCAGGCAGCGATTACTTAGCCCTCTAGGCATAAAGCTGTGAAGGAGTCTTCAACAGAGCAAGTTCCACAGCAAACAGAACGAGAGTGAGGAAAGAAATGGAGGATCATTCAGGAAACTCACTAAAGAATCAAAACTGGATATTCCAGTAGGTTTCAGGGGATGATATATTTCAGCCCAGCTTTTTAGATGGACCATTTCCTTTAAAAACTGTATTTTAATGTCCAGAGAAAACAACAACAACAAAATAGGAAGATTGCTTGTCACGCTTTTCTGTTCTTCTTGAGATTCAGGATGGTGGAAGCTGCAGTTCTATAACCTGAAGGATGGAGATCAAAGCAGATATTACTAAACTAACATAAACAATATTAAAGAGTAAGGAAAATGGCTGAGCAAAGATGGAGATGGAAGATAAGAACCTACCAATAATGCTTCCTGCTACGAGAGTATTCATCAATGTCTTATGCTCTATTCATTTTAAGCAAAACTCTACTAACAGTGGAAGTCAATGGGATCCTACAATTGAGTCCCATTAGTTCAAGATTTCATTCATAACCTGCACAACTGGAAAGGTCAAGGAAAAATCAGGAAAAACAGAACTATGTAGTCAAAAATGCATTGTAGACACAAACATTTTTTTTCACATACGCTTTGAGAAAAAAACATCACTAGCTAGTTAATTTCCAGCAGGCAACCTCAAAAAGAGAAATTTGAGATGAGGTTTGGAAAATAAGAGATGTTACCTTACAGGACAGTTGATGAAAAAGAGGTGTCATGGAGACATGCAAAAGCTGTTTGTAAATGAGTGGCACAAACAGTGGTCAAGGTTATAACTGCAGGCTGTTTGGACATCTGTATGAATTCAGGATGAATATTCTCCTTAAGAAACATTGTTTTTTGAAGCGTATATTTTTCAAGCAAGGATTTTTTTCAGACAGCATCAATTTTCACTTTCTTGTTTTATTTGTTGTCTCATTTGTAATTTAAATAATTGTAAATTTAAATAAGTGCCATGCATTCTTTGAAAAGTTCCACCTCAACATCTGTTGCCCCTCTTAAATCCATCAGCTAAATTATTGGCTGAGGTTCAACAGGAGTTTGCTCAATTAACCCATCAGTTAGCAATTCCCAATTGGTGACCTTAATGTACCTTGTGGACAAAAAGCTCAACACCACCCCCCACCCCTTTTCTGATCCGAGAGAACAGGGAGAGGAAGGCAAGGTAAAACAATGCTGATAATACTTCAGCTGTGAGTAGCCAAGCTTTTGCAGAGCACTGTGAGCACTAACATTTTACAATTATATACAGTACTATATAAATACATGCTAATGCATCAGCCAATTAGTTGACATCCGCAATTAATTTTTCTCTATCACCTAGTTAGGATTGAATGAGGTTGGTATGTACTTGAATCCTCATGTGACTCTTGATTGCCCTGTAGAATATGATCAAAAGTCTTCTTGAATGTGAACAATTGTGTTGCCTGTTGTACTTGATGGCAATTTACTTAAATTTACTTAAATGATACTTTGCAGAAGAACCTGTTCAAAGTAAAGTCACAACAAGCAGTTTATTATTTCCATGTGAGGTATTTAGGATTATTGCCTCTTGAAAGCCTTAAAAAAAATAATAATAATAATGTCAAGAGAAAAGGGGACAAATTAAAAATTAAAATGGTGGTATGAGCATGTTTCCCAGTGCCCGTGTGTGGCAAAAGTCATAAGCCTCTAATAAATAATACGAATTCCCTTCCCTTAATGCTAATCAGCCTCCAAGTCTATGAGAGCAGAGAGGTAATTTCATTGGTAGCATAACATACTACAAAAGCTTAGAGACTGGCTGAATTCCATGCACCAATCTCATCTGATCTCAGGAGGTGTTTTATCCCAGCCCTGGTGACTTTTGTGAAGACCTAGATCTGCAAGTACAAGCATAGGAATTGTTTCAAGCATTTGGCAAACTTGCACTGATACAGTGAGAAAAGCTTCATCTTGATTGCTGAAGGCAGACTGATAATGTGACATGGAAAATAAACTATAGAAGACAAAAAATACTGTAAAATACTGTATTTTTTAATTAATTGTTTGGCTCTCTACTCATTTTTCCATTTTTTTTACTTACTGCATAAAATCACCTGTGCCTACAAACTATCCTGTGAACACAACGTTAACATTATAGTAGTCCCCTGAACTGTACTGTGTTCTCAGCAAAACTTTTGTCCCTGACATGACTGAATACAGGACTGAATAGATAAATATGTCTTTTAACAATCTTTGCTCATAATTGAAAATAACCTTGTGATTCTCAATTAGTTTCACATTGAGATTTCCTTTATTGTATCAGGATTTGTGAGGGACAACTTTCTGTCTAGCTGAGAGCTTACTCTCAGTTAGCAATGCAAAAAGGGAAAGGTGGCTACAGTTCCATATCTGCTCAAGACTTTCAGGACCATCTCACCATCTTTAGATAAACCCACTCAGTTTGTCTGAGCCACCAAAAGAATGGATGATTTTAATCTTTTAGCAGCTTATTGGATGGGACCATCAATCTATTCCAGTCTATTCTATTCCATATTTTATTGTTGGGCCGAAAGAAGCTGCTTTTCAGAAACTTCTGTCTCAAGAATATCTGTCTCAGGATGAGGCCAGATAACCTTACCCAAAATGGTTCTGTTTGGGTACCATAGACTAGCAAAGAAATGGAAGGAACAAAGTTCCTGATTCTCATTCTCCCCTCTTCTCTTTATCTACTTACTGATAGAGGAAGGACAGTTTACGTGGTAGTCCAGGACTGTACTACACATACTACACACAGCCCGTCCTTTACTTGGGTCTAAATGAAAAGTAGATTGAGTGAGGATATGTTTATTCAACAGAATAAAGGAAGCATAGGCCTTTTGCTCTTTTTCTCCTGAGACAGAGCAATACTAAGACAATTCTTACTCAATAGCTTTGCCTGAGGTTTAGTCTTTTAAAAAGAAAAGGCTTTCCACACAGGAAATTGAAAGAATAAACAAGATTTAAGTATGAAATAGTCATTTGTTACCATTTTTGTATAGTTAAATAATAGGAACATAAATAATGTTGTATTGGGTTAGAGCCATTGTCCATCTAGACCACTTTGATTCTCAGAGACAACAGGTCTAAGTCTAGCAGCCTGTTCCCCTTGTATTTCTTCAGCATCTGTATCTGTTATATGAGGAAGGTAACCCATCCATAAGTTTCTTTTTATGGCCATATTGTTCATGACTTTATCTTTTTGAACCTATTGATACTGACTGCTTCCATCCCCTCCTGCGTGAGCAAATTTCAGACCAAGGATTACAATGTAGTGGAAAATAAAATCGTATGTGAAAATGAAAAATTTTCAGGTTAGACATGCCCTGAGGCTTTTTTTCTTCTCTTTTAGCAAAAATCATCTGACCTTTTAGAAACGAAGGATATGCCTAAAGATTCCCATGAATCAGGTACCTTCTGTTGGCTGATAATGGATTCATCTGGTAAAAGAAGACCAGGGAAAAATCCATGAGAGCCCAGACAACTTTTGGTGATTTTATTCCTCTGCGCCCTGCACTAACTTCTGTGGATTCATCATGTGTGCCTGCAACAGTTCCATAGCTCCCTAATCTTATAGTTTGTGGCTTTATGATTTGAGGATTTAAATATGGCTCTTGCATAGTATTCATTCTACACATACAAGGCTGCAGAAGTGTGCTTTCAGGAGCCTTTTTTTTCAGCTCTCTGTGGTCCAAAAGAATATATAAAATTTATTTAAGGGCCGCCATTTCCAATAAGAAGAGGCTTGTGAAGCACACATGTTACGCCTGGAACCAGAATGGGATGGAGTGAGGCAAAGGCAAACCTGAATGAGTGATTGCGGAGATCAAGAAACAAAACAAGCACTAGGAGTGCAGAGTAGCTCATCGTTTGTCCGGCAGAACATGTCTAAAGCTAGGAGAATCCCTGGGCTGAAGTGTATTTGTCAGGCTAAGGAAGCAATGCTAGCCATCAAGCTATAGGAGGAGAATTAGCAATGGCTGAGGAGAGGCTGAGTGCATCCATTCATTCTTCTGTGTTAAGTAGAGTATAAAATGAGATCTATAATTTACCCTTACTAAATTTATGCCCCACTCAGTCTGTTGCATTTAGGTGCTACACGTACTTGGTGCTCCAAGTGCTTGGTGCTCTACACAGAAAACATTCATGACTTCACTGCAGACACCAGCTGTACCTCTGCCCTATGAGGTAAATTAAGGCTGGAGTGTCAGATCAGAGTTTCAGCTTTAACTCTCAATTTCCTGGCTTTTTGTGGGTTTAAGGCAGACCCTTAATGTTACTTTAATGTAGGTTTTTTTTTCTGTGTGTGTGTGGTTTAATATTTCTAAGGGCAGTAAATTATTTCCAGCATATGTAAAAAAGACAAATTTCTTCTGTGGTTAGTGACCACAAAGCAAAACAAGAAACAGAAATACTCAGGAGTAGAGTTCTTGAGAAAAGGTTATAGAGCTTTAAACTTCCCTTTTGATGTTACACTTAGAAAAAGAAAGTTCAGTATACAGCTGATGATTAATAATATATGAAGCATAGTAGCAAATAAACACAATCTATGTCCGTCATCTTTGCATATCAGTACAAAAAGATTTTTGCCTGCTGTTAGTGATATGTGTAAACCTTTTGAAACAATGTCCCACTCCCTTATATACTCCCTACAAAAATGAACTGCTGAGTAATAAATGTATCCCAACTTGTGAGAAGTTGTCCCACACTAGCAAGTGATGAAGAAAATACTGTGTCAAAAATGGTTTGTTTCCACCAGTAATTGATTATTCTTACTTAGTCTTTCCCATGGAGGGAAAAGAGAGGTGAGCTGATCCCTGAAATTGCAGTAGAAATGTTGCTAAAGTTGAGTGAACAGAACTTTTAAAGGGCTGACTGATATTATCAGATAAAATCCATAAAGCTTAAGAATTCAGTCTGAGAAGCTGGACAGTATCTAGCTTCATTAACTCAAACTGGTCTCCTTTGGTTATTACTTTTATTACTGGGCCTGCAAGCAGTGTTTATAGCCCCTGTGGAACAGATGTCCACGCAGACATTAGGGCTAGTGGGTCCTACAGCCCTGGAGTGCCCTATGATGTCTAAAGTGCCACCTCACATAGAGCCAGCAGGTCATTTCTCTGCAGGTCCCCAAGGGTTGGCAAGTTGACTTAAGACAGATGAACTTGAGAAAACTCCTGCCCATATCTCTAAACCAGGTTTCTGTGATGAAAAGACACTATGATTGGTTCGTTATCACCCCAAGAAGAGCTTATTTTGCTTACATGTGCATATTTGGGTAAGAAAATTAAGCGTTGAGAAAACAAGACTATTTTCAAGAGGCAAAATCTTCGGGCAGTACTGACAGCCAGATATACTGAGAATTGTTTTTACCAGTTTTGTTCTCAGGACCAGTTCAAAAATCTGATTGTATCATTCACAGAGCAGATTTCCAAAAGAAATTGCTTGTTTTTAGGTTGGGAAAGAAGGGCTTTCTGTTTGCATAACTTACCTTTTCAGATCCCTTAGGGGACCAAAACGGACTACCATTAAACTTTGGGATAGGAAATTTGCTCTTTTTTATCAGCGCATTTTCAAAGTGCCTCCTGGGAAAGAACAAGAAAGGATGTTAATAGTTCAGTTAAGTCTTCAAGTGAAGATCTGTAGGTTACTCACTCTATACAGGCACATAACCATAAAGTAGACAAGAGGTGAGCATGGAGAAGGAGGATGTTTCCACTTTTCTGTCATGTATTGTAGGTGTGTTGGTTACAAGGAAGATGTTTTGCGTATAAGAACTTATGAAAGCTCACAGTCCTTCTCATCACAATGCAGCTGTTCTTGGCCCTAATGGTGGTGAACGAAAGAAGAGATTTAAAGCAGGAAAAAAAAAAAAAAAAGGTGCATGTAGTCTCAAATAAGCACCAGCTAATATCTCTCAACTACAGCTTTTGAGAGGAATTTTTCTGTTAATACAGCTGTGAGATCGATAGTCTGCACTGGAAAAGGCAAATTCACTATAGTTGATGAGGCTGCAAAATGTCCAGTCTAGAAAGTTATACAAATATTACTTCATTGAATTATTGAAGATTTCCCAAGAGAAATGACTAAATTAATTAAAAAGTAATGGATAATTTAAAATTAATTTCGTGGACAATTAGGTCTAATGTTGCTAACTGAATCATACTGCCATATTCTTCTTCTCTTGGAAAGAAGTTAAAGAGGTTACGGTCTCCCCTGCTACATCACGATTTGCAAAAATTATTCACTTCATGAAGTGACTGGAAGACATATTATTACTGGCAGCATGTGGTACAAAATTTGCTCCACAAATCACATTCTACTTTGTGAATCCTTTTTCTTCGGTTACACTGGAAACTCATTCTGCCTTGCCAAAAGCTTGCCACTGCTTGTAGATATTAATACTTTTCTAAAACAAAAAAAAAAAAAAAAAAAAAAAAAAAAAAAAAAAAAANTTCTGGGATCTCAGTTCCATGTAACTCCTTACTCCATTAACATCTCCATCGGCTGCAGTGGGACTATTTATTGAGTGAGATGCTACTCAGTTTGAGTAAAAGGGTCATGGCTTGACCCAGCAAGTGTAGCATATACCCTAACTGTTCCCATAAAAAGTCTAGGCATAACAGTCCATACTTTCTTGCTTTCTTGGAATCAGTAGGTTATATTCAGCTTATAAGCAATACAGATAAAGGTAACCTTAGTAAAGCCTACATAGTTCAGATTGAATTAGCTTTTCTTTTTGTTTAAGAGAAATGAATGAATGAAATATCACAACTTTGAGAGAAAAATATATTTCCTTTTGCTTATTTAATATTAATATAGAATTTCCTATTGCTAATTTAATATTAATATAGAATTATCTAGTTTACCTGAGTTCTTTAATGTGGAGAAATTAAAAGCAAATATTCAGAATGGCAGACACACTCTTTTCCATGCTCTGCTGTGAATTTTTATTAAACCTGCCTGGCTTAAATCATCTTCATATAATACACCAATGGGAATATAACTAGTACTGTAGGTGTATATGTATTCTATAGAGAGAAAATGTATGCAGTCAAGATATATGGTGTATATAATATACCATATTATATAATAATATAAACCATATATATGTGTTGGAATACATAATGAAATACTTTGTACTTAGATAACATCTTCCATCTGAGATATTCAGAATATTTAGAAGTTAATGAAGTAACCCACCCTGTAAGGTAGTCAAGTGTCATTAATTCCTAAGAACTTGTTCATGTTCTGCAGGAAATCTAGGTTACAGCTTGAAATTAAACTTGGACTGCCTGATTTTCCTGACTGCTGTGAGTGAGGCTTTCTTTTTTTCTGCCCTTATAGGGCAGAAAAAGGACTTGCATAACCTTATGGTAGATTGTAATGATGATATTGGCATTCATTTTGGATGCTTGTATGGCTTGACAATGGTCAGTCTGTGTATGAGTGAGGTAAGGGATCACAAATTAATGCCAATAAATCCTTTAAATTGTACTCTACCATGAGGCAAATTCAGGACAGGAGAAAAGGAGGACGTAATGGTGTATGCAAAAAAAAAAAAAAAAAAAAAAAAAAAAAAAAAAAAAAAAAAGTTTATTTTTCATTCTTAAGAGACTATCAAAGCCCTATAAAGCCAAAGTGTTCTAGCTACCCTACCTTCAAATGCACAAGTCTCTATGGGATAGAAAGCTGATAGCCAGTTAGTAACCAGTTAGTAGCCAATGTCTTTTCCAGATATTCCAGATAGACATCACAGTTTTAATATCTGTTATTCGGGATCTGCCAATGCTAGAAGCAAATGTTGTATTTGGATGAAAATTGAAAAATTATGTTTTTCACTGCCATCTGAACTTAAATCTAGCTCTACTCCAGAATTATTTTTCAGAACATTATTTTATGTGCTGTTCTGTGTTGGGATGGAAAAAAAAAAAAAGAAGGAAAAGGAGTGGAGGGAGAGATTTATTGCATATGTACAGTCAGAAATAAGTTGGCCTAGAAAAAAAAAAAAAAGAGGTGAGTGACCTGAGTGCTTGTGAGATCAGCAAAGGAGGCTAAGAAGAAATGCGTATTTGAAAGTATATATGTGTTGAGATTAGATAGACAATTAGTATGTGATTTACATGTGTATTTTTTAGAAGACTTGTATTGTTATTCTTCTGCTAGAGAGTGATGGCATGGATATGTGTCTGTATTTCAGTTATGAGTCATCAGAAACAGTGATCTCACATTTGAAACTGTCACTGTCTAAAACTGGAAGGATGGTAAGTCTTGCATGACCAACCAAGTGGACTTCTTAGACTGCTACATGTCAATGTCCTACACATAGCAGATTCAATTTCATTTTATCTAATGTCTAGTTTAGAATATGCTAAAATAACTCACTAACAGCCTAATTCTTTGCCCTGAGAAATCAACAGAAGAACTCTCCGTCAGATAGAGCATCCTTTTGCTTGACATTTCTAACAATTGATACACTGAAGCTATTTTTAACTTTACCTTTGGGGATTTCTATTCAGTCTCTTCAGAAGATGCCTGGGATTTTTTTGCTCTCTTCCCATATCCACATATGCAAAGGGAGATAACTCATCTCAGACAGCAAGAATCTTATCAATACAAATATTTTTTTTCCTGTTGACTTTACAAAGAAATGATAAACACATGTTTTTTCCTGCATGTAGAAGTTCAGCACCAATCTATCATTACAGGGTAAGACCTTCGAGGTTGCTTACCTGTCTAAATGCTAGTTTTAGAAGTTATGCCAGGATTAATTACAATTCAAGTGGTTTATGTTGCCTTTTGGGGGGCACACTGTCTTGATCAGCAAATATGAAAGTATATTGTTGAGTTTCCTTCCAATACCAATACACAGTATCACATTTTTGGTCTTGTAAGTGCTCCCATATGTTTCAGAAATAATTAAATTTTTATTGACTTTTTGGCCTTGCTCCTAAAGATGAATATCCTTCAGATGCTAAACATTCGATAGGTTTGAAGTTTGGGGAAGTTTCTTTTCATTCCATAGAAAATATGCATGCAATAGGACAAAGGCGGTCTTAAGTCTTTCGATATAGTTAGCCAACACTTGGACATGATGGTTAGACATGAGAGAGGGGCAAGACTGCCTGTCTTTAAAAGAAGAAGATGTCAAACTTCCAATGCTAAATATATTTACTTTTGCCCTCTAGTTAGGGTTCAGAGGATGAAGATCAGTTCTGCACAAACCAACAAATCAGCTTTGATCCGTTTATCATATACAAGAAACAGATATACTTATGCAATTAAAAGGTGTGGCTGTAAGTAAAGTTTTATTTTCCGCTCCACATTAACCTTACACAAAGGTGACAAGATTTGAAAATTTTCAGATAAATGCTGACAACCCTGCACTTGTCTATATACAGACTTCTAATTATAAGCTTAGGAAAAAAAATATTTTAAAATAGCTACTTTCTCTTCCTTCCTTCCTTCCTTCCTTCCTTCCTTCCTTCCTTCCTTCCTTTTAATTCCTCCTTCACCTTCTCACTGTCTTTCTCTCTTTCTTTCTTTTTTTTTCTCATTATTGCCTTTTCTCTCTCTCTTTCCCCCCTCTCACTGTTTGTTTGCTGTTTCAATTTCATGTGGAATAATTCAATCACAACCATGAAGAATCACAGACACATCAGCCTTCCTGTATCACAGTGACATTCCAGAGGGAAAGTGGTCAGATGCCAGCTGCTGCTGCGATGCTAACTCAGATACAGTGACATTCTTCTCCTCAGCTAATCTTATCAAAGCTCAATGTTAGCTGATCTTACTGATGCATCCACTTTGGGGCGGGGGGGGGGAAGAAAAGTTTTAATTTCATATGGAAAACTCATGCTGTTTCTTTGAGACAGCAAATACATGAGTCTACCTGCCAAGAAATGCAAAGGAGAAGCCACCACATAGTGAATTTTGATCCATTTTTGGTTTTATTTCCTGCTGTTCATGAGAATCAGGAATGCAGACTGGGCTCCACCATCCACTGAGAAACATGTATTAGAAAGATTTCTGCTACTTCTTTGGATAACACGCATCCCATTGCACTATTATTGGGTTCTCTTTTTGTGCTCTGTGGGCTATTGATGGTTTATCTGAAAGTCATCTCTGGCAAGGGAATCCCAAGCCTGTTGCCCTAGCCTGGCAGACTTCATGGCAAATGGTGTACTCTGATGCCATGTGTCCTCCCATGTTTTCCAGTCTCTAGTTCTCACTCCCTAATTGTCCTCTGTCTGGAGATACCTCTTGCATTAAACGGATTACTCGCATTAAAATGAATATTTGCATCAAAAGGATTTCCACATCCAGAGACTCATGATGACATCTCTGGCCAAAGGGTAAGCTGGAGGAAGGTTGAAAGTCAGAATGAAGTGCAGAAAATCAACATAAATGAATGATTTGGAGGCAAGAGGCAGGAGACATACCCTACAACCCTCACAGGGGTAGGTTCAGTGTGTATCTGTGAATTGCCTGGATGCTGAAGGGAGGCAGAAGCTATTGCAGAAACTATGGTAGAAACCATGAAACGATTTTCAGATTTTAAGAAATGACTGCTTACTGGGCTTGTGTCCCCATCTGATTACCCCAAAGCAGCTACTTTAAAGAGCAGGCACAAACTCACTCTGGCTCTTGCAAGCACGTTTTCTGCAAGGTGGAAACTTTGGCATCTGGAAGTGTCAGAAAGGAGTCTTTTGCCATAAATCACACTGAAAAGCATTCAAATTGGACATGCGCCTTGAGACCACTTAGAGATTCCCCCCTAAAGTCTGGTATCAAAGAGCAGCCCCTCCAGCTATAAAGTCCTCTAATATACCAACTGTGGCATAAGTAATGTTGAACAGAGGGACAGTGTCTGCCACCCCAGAGACCCACAAGTGACAGCTGACATGCACAGAGCTGCAGCAGCTCCTGGTTCCACTCACAGGGACATTTCCAAGGGCAAAGAGGTTTCACCTTCACTCAGCTGCAAAACCCATTTCTGTCCCCCCACCTCCCTCTCCACTTATTTCCTTCACTGCCCAGGTCCTAGAGGTGGAATTGGCTGAGGATGCAGAGAGAGGCTGCTGGGCATGAGCCTGCCCTCCTGCCAGGACAGGGGCTGACCCCCATGCAGAGGAGCCGGCATCGCATCTTCATTCTTAGGGACCAGGGAAATCATTTCTCTCTCTATTTTCTCAGCTTCCAGCATTTTTTATTCAATCAGAAGGGAAAAAGCAGTAGTATCTCTGTCCTTGGGATAGTAAAAGGTGGTCATGAACTCCTCCATCTCTCTCTCTGTCTTTTTTATTTTTTTCCCTGATGAAAGAGTTTCAGAAATAAAGCAAGCCCTCACAAAGCAACAGGGAAAATCCACTCCCAGTGAGACTTCTCGGAGGCAGCGAGAGTGGATGACAGTGTCCGAAAGGTGGGGACAGGCAGCTGCCAGCCGCTCGCTCACACAGACAGCCGTCTCTGGCCCCCTCACTTCTTACAGTGATTTATGGAGCCCTTTGATCAGAAACGAGTTTTAATTGCCTGAACTG
Source organism: Nothocercus julius (assembly GCA_013398735.1). Taxonomy (NCBI): domain Eukaryota; kingdom Metazoa; phylum Chordata; class Aves; order Tinamiformes; family Tinamidae; genus Nothocercus; species Nothocercus julius. The sequence continues at coordinate 855,877 of VZSV01000224.1, read as the reverse complement.
CAGAACCTGACATGTGCTTCATCAAATCAAAAGTGGAGCCTCTTCCCCACACCCGGTTCTTCTCGTCTTTGGATTAGAGCCTTGCAGGATTTTAGGAACACATCCAGTTCCTATATCCATCTCTAAAGCTAACTTGGACTATCGACTATCCGGTTGAGGGAGGAAAAGGTGGAAAAAGTCCCTCTCTGTCTAGAACACCCATGGGGTTCCCCCATCCCTACAATGCTGCATTTCAAGAGGTGGCCAGGGAAGGGGCAGGAAGGGGAGCCCTGCTGGGGGGGACACCCTGGGGCCTGGGTCTCACATGAGCAGGGGGAAATGGGAAGAGGGGAAAGGGAAGCGGGGAACGGGGAGCCCGCACCGGGCCTGGCCCGAGCCAGGGAGCATGAGTATCACATTATGGCAGAAGAGAGGAGAGTATCAGGCACTGTCAGGTATTAATAGAACCATTTTCCCCATTAAGCCATGCTTTTGAGCAAACGCGTTTCTTTCATGTCATCCCCCATCAATACTCCGGCAGAACTCCTGAAACCCAGGAATTTTCCAAATCAAAGGCATAATCTTTGTCCTCCTGTCCATTACCCCTACTTCGCCACACACACTATATCCCAAACCGCTTTTACTGTCATTATCCCCAGCACAGATGCCTGTTTAAATTCTTGATTCAAGCCGGAGGACATTTAATAGCTGACTGGATTAAATATTGCAGACTCCAGCCTAGAATGTCTTTGAAAATACAGGTCGAGGACTATGCCTAAATTCGCTGGATGAAAACTGATCTATGATAGATGTTTTAGTTCAGATCTGAGGATGGAGGGGGATGGGGAAGGGAGTCTGTTCTGGATCTGGTTTATATTGGTGTAAAAACCTTGAAGTTGAAAGGTGTTCCAGGATGCTTGGAGAAAAAGAGAGAAAGAAGGAGAGAGAAAAGAAGGAGAGAGAAAAGAAAGAGAGAGAAAAGAAAGAGAGAGAAAAGAAAGAGAGAGAAAAGAAAAGAAAAGAAAAGAAAAGAAAAGAAAAGAAAAGAAAAGAAAAGAAAAGAAAAGAAAAGAAAAGAAAAGAAAAGAAAAGAAAAGAAA
>VZSV01000224.1:740656-821653 GCA_013398735.1 Nothocercus julius | reverse complement strand
AGAAATTCCATCCTACACTCCATTACTTTACCCCCATGCGTGTCCATGACAGGGCTGAAATCTGTAGGTCCAGCAGACTACTTGCTGCCTACGGAGAGGAATGTTATCTACTCCTGTATGCTGAAAACCAAAGGGAAGATGGTATACTTTGTCAGGAGATTTCATAGATATTTGCTGACAGCAAGGACTTTTAAGAAGGCTGTTTCAATTTACAAATGGAAAGTGACTTGCTCATCACTTCTTTTTGAAGAACTGGAATCTGCTTTGACCCCTCCAATCTATCCTTACCAAAGTTCTGTGTCTTTTCCAATCATGATTCACTGTCTCACTCTTTCTCTCCTAAACTACTCGTGCTTCAGTCTCTACTTTTTAGTCTTTTTATACTAGTCCCAGAATCCCTGTGGAATATATTTTAGCCTAGCCTTGCTGGATTTCATATTCCATTCAATTCCTTAAGTTCAGCTGTCATTTCCCCAATTTCCCACTTCTCCCATTTTTCTGATTTTACTTTCTCTCTTTTACCTGTATCATCCATTTCCCTTTGCAGTTATTGTTATCCATGCTTTGCTCTGGTACAACAATACAGAGCTCCCATAACTTTATTTAGCTCACTGCTAAGGACAAGCATGGATAGAATCTGTTAGGAATTTGGCTACTATAAATGTGGAAGAAAACTATAATATTTAGCTTAAGCTTACAATTTGTAGTCTTTTGTATCAGGGTAGGTTTTCAAAGGGATATGTAGCACAGGCCTCTGAAGAATCTGTTCGGACAGACTTGCAAGTTCCGGTCACATGTCATGGCAATATTAGATCTTCAAATGATTAGAAAAACAGTGTTTTCCCCTGCAGTGTTTTCCTCTACACATGATCATTGCAACAGGATTACAAAATAAAAAAACATAATTGATTTTAACAATTCATGACATTATTAGTAATAATCATGTCAATATCAATATTACAATTATTTAAATTAGTAATGGATACTTTTTGCAGGCTCAATAGCCTGTAAAAAATCCCCGAAGTGTTTTCTTGAATCATATCCTTTTAAACTCACTTGATTCATATGTGCGTATATGCAGAGAACAAAATTAGAGTATTTTTCTAATACCTTTCATGTTCAAATCACAGTAGAAACATTGCCAGGCTAATATACCTTTAATCATCTGGTATATTCAACATAATCATCAGTTATTTAATGTAGGACTCAACAGTATTTAAAAGCAATGCTATTTTTTATAAAAGTCATGAGGAATCCTTTTCATGGGTATTACAAGGTTCCTGGATCAGCCTGTAAATGCTGGTACATTCTGATTACAGAAAGGTTATCTGATGTTTGATGTATAAAAATAAAATATATTTTTGTTAAGAAAAGAATGCAATAGCCAAAGTACATGGAAGCATATTTGATGCCAGTTCTAAAGATGTGGAAGAATACAGTAAAACATACAAAAATCAGAGTTACAATCTCCATTATTTTTGTTGTTGTTGTGAAAGGATCTCCTTTTTCTTTCAAGCTTTATGAATTTCTGTCTTTTTTACTCAAATGACGCTTAGAAAGCATGTGCTGTCCTTGCTAGCTGTCTAATTTGACTGAGTACAAATATTGTAAAAATTGCTTAACCATCAAAAATAACAGACATTCCTCTGTATATCATCACCCACAGTCAGTCTGAGTGACTGAGTCTATGTGAGTAAGTGAAAAAGGGGAGAGCAATGGACTGCAAACTGGCCTGCAACTGTGCATACAGCCTTGCTATCCACTCATCCCCTGGCACGGTTTGTGCCTCTGCCAGCTAACACTCCCTTAGCAATGCTGGGCCACTGTCTGAAAGGAAACGCAGGCCAAGGATCATTTCTAATAAACAGTTTGGGTGCAGGCAGCCTGCTTGTTGGGGAATTTAGGATAGATAAAAGATTTTACCTAGGTAGACATAAGCTATGTCATGGTACCGCAACTCAAGCACAGAAAAAGATCAATGGTCTGTATCATTTGGCAGCACAAGCATTGCTATTAGATATAGAGCCCTTGAGATGTTGCTGGCCTTGTCACTAGACATGATATGTCCAAACTCCAGTGCTCAAGTGAAGAATATTGGGGTAGCGCTTGCCAGGGAGCTGGTTTAAGCTGTTGCCTTTTGAACATCAGGCTACCACTCAGATGGACATTTTTGTCAAAGTAGACTGAATCCTCCTCTCATGACGAATTTTAGTTTGCCGTTGCCATTGCAGAAGTTAATTGTACTGGTTGTGCTCAAAGAGAAAATAGTTCTTTCATGTCTTCATAGGCATGGTAGTTTTCTGATAGATTGTGGCAGTTTTTTTAAGTTCATCTCTAAAAAATCATTCAGTGTATCTCTATAGGGTCCTGAACCGAACTCAGTTCCATCTGATATGACTACTCAGTCACGGCAGGGCTTAAATAAAAGTTCATTAGATTAATTATTTTCACCTGAATTATCTCAATCCTCTTGTTTTGTTGTCTCATGTTAAAATAGGAATAGCATATTTTTTTTCTATGAAATTTTGAAGAAAAGGCTGGAAATTTTTGGCAAATCAAAAGGTTATGTTACTTTTGCTTCATGTCAAACTGGACTTTTCATGAATTGAGCATCAATAAAACATCTTATTATTTAAAAAAATGTCATGTGTTCCTAAGCTGAAGAGTAATTTTGAGTGATGAAGTTAAATTTTCTTTCTTTCATTCACTCATTCTTTCATTCATTCATTCTTTCATTCATTCATTCTTTTATTCATTAAAAAAAAAAAGAAATGAAACATTTTTATTTTTCACATTCTTGGTCATGAGATTGAATGTTGAACCTGCATTTTCATTAGTAAATGTTTCATAATGATGGAGGATGTTGTTCACTGCCAACTTAGATGACTAAATTGTTAATCGAAAGAAAGGTGGGAAAGATGATCATTCATCTTTCTCAAAATCTTGTGTAAGCTTATCTTTTGCAGTTACGTGATTCATTACTTATTAGCAAATAGGTTTTTAAAAACTATTAGAGTTCCCTTTGTTTATTTTCCTTAGGACTAAAGCAATATCTAATTTGCAGGTACCTAGTCATAATGTTTATTTAGCAAAGAAATTCATATACAATTGTGTCACAGTTTCTTGGCTCTAATTTGTACTACATAAACAATAAACCATTCTAATTTTCTTTTGTTTGGGGTAAAAATAAAATAACATATATGAATATTTTCAGGATATTAGAGTCAGACATGGGTCAGGACTCTGGAGCTTTTCTGCAGCGGTCACACCAAAACACTCTCTCCTCCTTGCCATAACTTGCTTATAGCATCCCTTGTTATAATTCCTCTTATTTACTATGTATTTCAGGTTGTGATAGAACTAAAATCTCAGTGAGCTGGAGAGTTTGGTGTTTACCAGTAGTCACAATGTAGAATTAGCATGAGTATGTCAAAGGCTTTTAAAATTAAATAAGGAGGATGTGTTGGATGTGTTAATGTGTGTGGATGTGCAGGAGTAATCCTGGGTATTAAGGAAGAATCACAAGATCTGAATCTGAAACTGAATCTTCTCTTGTATTTGTTCTGTGGACTAGTAAGAGGGAAATCTCAGACATTATTTAGATCCCTGGGTTTTATCAGAACCTCAGGCAATGACTGACTTTCTTGATAGCAAAGTATATTTTAAAGGGAGGAAGGAGTTAACAGGGTCATAGTTTGATAGCTTGATTGGAGAAGAGGAGACAGGAGGTGGGAATACACACTGTTTTCACTGTCTGCATTAATCCTCTCCAACTGCGCTAGAGATTTAGGAGAGTGTTGGAAATTTATGGGAAGTTTATGAATTTGAAGTACAGAACTCATGGTATTGAAGATGGATTTAAATTCTTAAATTCCCATTTTTGTTAAGTTAAAAGGAAAATAGGAAAATATAGACAGACTGAGTCTAAAATAGTAGCAACTACTGTAGTGCTACTCATGAACACTGCAGTTTGAGGATGCAGAAAACATAAATAAATAGTACATTTTAAACATAAATAGTAAACAAAATATGCATCTGAGTAGAGGGTTAGAGGATGAGGACTCTTACTCCATCTAGTCTGTATTATTCCCAGAGTCATTCCTGATTTCAGCACTGCTTTATCATGACTGCCTCTCCCTTTACTTCAGTTTTGCACTACTTCAAGGAATTAAAGAATAATTGAAGGATTTTTCCTGATGGGCTATGTGGAATAAAAGTGTCAATACATTTACACAAAGGACAATTTCATTCTTACATTTATAATAGCTCCCACACCATAAGTGTAATTTAGGCACTTAAAATAAGAATCTGCAAGCACTTGCTATGTCCCATATTTCTGTAATGACATGATATGCACTGTCCTGTCTACAGAATTTTTGCTAGCACTGGAGTAAGTGTAGCTGAAGAGTTTATAATTATTCTGTTACTCTCTCTCTTCACATAGGTCTCCATTCAAACATCTCATAGAACATTCTATATTATATATACAGACAAATGCATAATACACCTGTAAAACATCTAAGAGTATCATTTTACAAAGAGGCAGATTGAAAAGAAGTGGATTCAGTTACTTGCATTAGGTTACTAAATGACATTACTTGCAAAATGAAGAGTAAAACCACTGTCTCTTGACTGCTAGCTTAATTCTTTAATTGCTAGGCAATGCTGGCTCCCAAACCAAGCAAAATCCAAATCAGTCACTTTTGCTTTCAAAGCTAAATTTCATTGGGATTATCTCATTTGTAAGACCAGACCCAGAGAAAATAAATTAGGAATGGAACAATCCCTTTTGACTATAATTCCATAAAGACTGAATAATTGGGCAAAACTACTGTCTTCTCTACTTTTCAGAAGAGAAAGAAGAGAAAAAAGAAGGCAAATATAAATCCCATTTTACTTAGTTTGGGTAGAAAATTAGCCTTGTTAATTAAATTCTTGATGTACAGTAGTACACAGTATTCATTGAAAGGGAGTGTCCTAGGATGTTAAAGATTAGCCATGGTGGTTTTGGTTTAGTCTTTATTACTATGAGAATTTTTTTCCAGGATTTCTTGACTCATTTCTCTAAGCCTGTGTTGAAAGGGAGTTTCTTAATGCATTCTGAAGCAATCACATCATTTGTGATTTTTTTTCTCCACTTACTGTCTAGTACTATTTCTTTTTTTCAGAATGTTTTAAACTATATCCATTTTTAAAGGCATTGTGTATTTTTAAAGTATTAGTATTATTCAATTTGTCATTCAAAGACAAACATTGAAAGAACTTATTAAGGATGTTGGGAGAATGAGGGATTCTAGCTGTAGTCATTTAATATTCACAATCATCACCTCATCATTAATTAAACTAAAGCTAACCATGAGATAAAAACAGCTAAACCTTGGGAGCTGCATAATGTTACTAAGAGACTTATTTCACCTAGACCCCTTCCCAGTGACAATGGATTCAGCATAATTTCCCACTGGCCAGTGTGTGTTAATTATATTAGGCTTTTTGCAAAATGGTTCCGCTCAGAGGGATGAAAACAAGCAAAAACTTGCACTGCTATCCTGCAACTAAAGCCATATGTGCCATATGGTCATATAAAATAGTACATATATATGTTACTAGTCAGTGATAGAGCCTATTGCTATATGGTTATTTAAAGACTGACTACAAATCTAGGAAGAATAAAGGAACTTAGGTCAGCATAAAGACAAATATTCAAAATCACACATATCTTTTTGCCAGTGGAGAAACTTTCTCTGACACTGATTCAGAAAAGAAGACAAGAAGGTCCAGTGGGTACCTCCCAGAACCTGGACTTTTCAGTTCTTATTTACTACTGTTTTTTTTTTTTTTTTTTTCCATGTTAATTAGACCACTTACAGAGAAGTATCATGAAGCCATCTGTGGGGACTGTGCAGGGCACGTAGCACCTTCTTTTTTTCCTCTCAGTTTTCACAGGCAAACCCTATTCCCAGACCTCTGTGTGTACCATAACAGTTTGAGAAAGAGAAAGGAAGACAGCGATGAGGTAGAGATAGGGCAAGCTTTGCTTAGAGAAGTTTCAAACTGAGGTAGTTGGATAGGATTCACTCAAGTGTGCTGAAAGAGCTGTCTGAAGTGACTGTGAGATTCCAGTCTCTGAAAAAGTGGGGTTATCAGGTAGGAGTACTCACAACCAGAAAAAGGAAAGTGTTATGCCTATCTTAAAAAAAAAAATGTGAGAGGGGAACTTTGGGATTTACAGGACATATCTGTCCCTGTAAGGATCATAAAGCATGTCCCCTTCCAAATATGTAAGAAAAATCAGGACTGGCCAACACAGACTTACAAAAGGCAAATTATGCCTGACCAGCTAGATTGTCTTCTATGGTAAGATGGCTTGACATGCTGAATGGCCGAGAGGAGTACAAAGAATATCTTGCTTTTAGGAAGGCTTTTGACACTGACCCTATCATAGACTCCCATGTAGAAGCTGAGAAAGTATAGGATTAAAGAACAGCAAAATGGATTGAAAATTGGCCCTACCTTCATACTTAAAGGGTAGCAATCAACAACTTGCACTCCAATGGGTGTACTCTGTGGTTTGGTACTGGGACCCATATTCACAGAATCACGGAATCAGAATGATTGACGTTGGAAGTGACCTCTAGAGATCATCTAGTCCAACTCCCCTGCTCAAGCAGGGACACCTAGAGCACATTGCACAGGATCACTTCCAGGTGGGTTTCATCAGCAAAGTAAGTGGTGATACAGACTATACCTTCAGTAAATCTTCAAGTGATACTAACTAGGGGGAATGATTGACATGATGAACGGGTGAACTTTAATCCAGAGGGTCCTTGATAAACTTGAGGATTGGACCAACAGAAATTTTGTGAAGCTCTGTTATTCTGCAAAAAGAGTGATGTCTTGTGCCTGGGTCAGGGTAGACTTATGTATCAGCGGAGGCTGGAAAATGACTGGCTGCAAAAAGATCTCTGGAAAAGCATGGGCCATGATGGACTATGGGTCGAGTACAAATCGAGAGAGTGCTCTTGGAGCAAAAAAAAGCAAACCACATTTTGGGCTATGTTAGGGAGAGTGCAGAGAGCAGACCAAATGAAGTTGTTTCCTACCTGGCACTGATAAGGCTCTATATGGAATACAAGGACCATTTGGGGGTCCTTGGAGCACAAGGGGTGCTGAGATATGAAATGATCTGGTAAAACACCTCCAAGATGGTCAAGAAGAGAAACGAAAGGAGCTGGACTTCTTTAGTCTGACAAGGATAAGGTTAAGGAATTATATGGTAGCAACCTGTAAGTACTAGAAGGACACCTACAGAGATGAAAAAAAAAATACTTCTTGGTTATGACAAGCAATGTAACAAGATAAAATTGCCAGAAATTGCAGCTGGGATGGTCAGGTTGGCCATGATGAAAACTCTTTCACAGCATTGCATCTTAGAGGTCATGGCAACTGAGAGAATACTGGTGAAATACAGAAAAGTATATTGAAAGGTCTGAACTTTTGGGTAAAGGATTTAGTCAAGGCAAAAAACATATTTTTGTTCATCGATACCAATACAGATGTAGCCCCATTCACTTCAAGTGCGATAATAACTTGAGGCTGTCAAGTGCTCAAGTGATTTTCTGATCTATGGCATCTGTTCCTCTTTCAAATGAACTCCAGACTATAAAAGGCAGGGGGCTGGGTGAAATGCTTAACAATATCAAGCAAAAAAACAAAACAAACAAACACACAAATAAAAACAAAGAAAAATGGATCAATCAATCAATGCATCTACCAAATCATTTGCTATCTAAACAATGATCCTGGAAGACAACACTTTTTTTTTTTTTTTTATTTGCTATTTACTAGCATTTACTTATCTTTTCAACCTTCCAGAACATAATTCTAACATTCAGTGTTCAGATCTTCACCTCGAAATATAGTCCTATTCAGGTTCTTGTAGTGAACAGAGAACATCTGGAATGCTACATTAAAACAACGTATCAACATAGAATACCTAAAATTATTAGATGACATGTTACCTAAAAATACAGTGGAAACTCACTAATTTGTATTGTGCTGACAAAGATAGTGTATGTCATATATTTTCCTCTTAGCTTCTATTTGCACAGAAATCCAAACAATTGCATTTTTTAGAACATATATAGTATGTCACAGGTTGCAGTTTGGATTTCACAGCACTGTAAAAGCTTTTAAGTGTTTGTGTTGGTTCTTGGTTTTAGTCGTTTAAGACTTTTAAGTTGAATTTTTGAATTTTTATCAAGTCTTCACGCAACCTGGCAACAGGATTATTCACCTTAAAAATTGTATTCCTTTATCCTAACTCTGAGAAAAAAATTATATCCTTAAGGCTTTGCTCTAGTATATCTTTTGACATCAAAAAGGTAAAATTATAAATAGATTCTATTCCTTTCAGATGTCTGTTTAATTTTTTTCTTTCAAATATTTTAATTTAATTTTGAAGTTCACTTTGAAAATAAATGATAAATGTGTTTGCAGAGATAATGCTTTCTCTTTGCTCAAAATAAAAACAGACATCTGTTTTTTAAGTTATTATCTTTTAATTGCTTACTGAATCACAAGTTTCATGGAATTTCAAAATGGTATTTATTTACCAATCAAAAAAAGATGCTGCTGACAACAGTCTCTCTTTTTGCACATGTATATGCATACTGCTTGTTCTCTTTTATGTTATATATATATATGTCATTTGAATTCCCTTATAGACAATGCTCTACTTTGAAAGTGTTTTAATGCAATGAACTTTCCTACTGTATAATGTTTGTTGTTTTATTTAATAGCAAAGCCAAATATTGCATCAATGGGCTCATGTTCAGGTGAATACTACTAATATGTTCTCAGAAGTGAATATATATATGTATATGTGTGTGAGTGTATATATATATAACATCCATCCTGTGTATGTTTATAGATATATATAGGTGTATATATACATATATATATATAAAATCCATTTGAACTCTACTCCTTTTTATCATTCAAAATCTACTGATATAAAACAAGTTCTATCTATCCTTCCATCCAGATGGTTGACGTTACATGTGATTGTATGAAGGCTCTGATATGAAATGCCTTTGGCTTACTGGATTACCCTCTGCCCACATGTTTCATATTAATAATAAAAAAGAAAGAAAAAAAGAACCAGAGCAATCTTGCTACAGAAGAACAAGACTTTATTGTATAACAGGATTGCAGATGTGGAAAGGTGCTCATAATAAGGCTAAACTATTTTTATTTCATTGTGCATCTGGAATGCCAAAGGATCTTTAAGGCAGTAGGAGCGCACCGTAGACAACTTTGGCTTTTTGATTAATTTAAATTCAGAAAAATGGTCCCTTTTTGTAAACTCTGTGCCTTTCATCATCATATTGTCATTTCTGTAATCACAAAATGATTTACAAAGTCAAGATTTTTTTTCTATTTTCTGAAACAATTTTAAGACATCAAAGACTTTCAGATAAAAACATCAAAGAACAGCCCAAATCAGAGATTTCTGACTAAGACAGTTTAGCTCATTTAATATCCTCTAGTTTTCTAAAGATTAAATTACAGCATATAAAATTCTTGGAATCTGTCTAAAGAAGATGTACTGTACATATATTATTTATTGCCATATGGCTCTTTTGTGGGGCAAAGAACTCTGTGGTAGAGGAGATGCCATCTTTTTGTTTTATCAAATCAGCAGCAAATTCTTAAGAAATATTAGAGGTACAATGATCTAATCCTACTGGGAACCAAGAAATGTGTTAACTGAAGAAATATTTGTGCAAGAGCTCAGGATAAAATATAATCAGTCCATTATAGTGGGATGCTTATATGAATTCAATAAGGGTACTCTGAGAAGTAAGACAGAGGAAAAAATGAAATGACTTCCTAAGAGGAAGAATAAATTAAAATGATATAGTTTATAGAAATCAGTAGGCCAGAATTCTAGTATCGGCTAAGTGATGTAATTCTGAAGCTAATTCCATTATTTTCATGATTTCCAGCAGAATGGCATTGCAGAAGCTGGAAATATGGATTCTGGGTATGGTCTGCTGCCAGCACATGTGCCAATCCACAGGACCTAGCTGGCAAATTCAGAAAGCACAGGCAAAGTAAATTGATCTAGTGAAGAAATACATCTGTAGAGACAAATGAAGTTTTTATGTGCACAAGGAAAAATGTAAGAAATCCATTCTTCAGCCAAGAAAGGTAAACTAATAGGGATAACCTCTGAGTAAGCAAGGTTGGAAGAAATAGGTGTACGGCTTACAAAACATCCAGGAGGATCCTGTCAAGGAGAGCAACTGCATATGAAGTGGGGAAACTCTGCTTGTAATATGCTCCCATAGAAGAATTAAATTTTACTTTACTTTTGGATTAAAAGTTTAATCCAAATGGATTTTTATTGTAATATTCTCAACAGCCTGGGTTAGGCTCAAAACAGTTTAACATACAACACTAAATATCCACGGTTTCTAAGTCAAAAACCATAGATCATTTATATTTACATTCCTACTCTCTCTGCTAGGAAGATAATGAGATTACTTGTAGAACAGTCACATCAGACCTTGAATGCAGAATTATTGTTCTAGATAAAGTTCCAGACCAAAAAAAAGTTTCTATCAAGTGAGATACTCACTTGACTTTCCACCAAGATTTTTATCTTTCAGATATTTCACTGAAAAATTGCAAATTATCTTCCTCATATAATCACTAGGGCTCAATTGTATCATTCTCCTCACCGATATCCACTAAACCTTAATTTATATAAATACTTCGTGAAAAAAAATCCTATATTTTTGCAGATTGTATGCTAGGAAATGAGAAAGAGGAAAAGTGGAACATGTCCACATTGCTATAGCCCTGCTGCCAGTATGGACAAGGATACCATGCGCATCAGTTTTTATTTCTATTCAACATTTTATAGTTACAGTTGTCATACATTATTGACATAATTTCATGCCTAACAACTCAGGAAAGAGAAAAGGGAAGCTGATATGCTGTCCACTTAATTCAGCCAAGACTAATATAGTTAACATTTTTTTTCTATTGAGAAGAGCTCTAGCTCTGAGCCTTTAATTTTTTTTTGCTAGGTGCCCATAACAATACCTTTGCACTCTGTGGAGCATGTAACTTTTAAAACTACAAAAGACGTTCTTTCAATTGCCTGTATTTAGCATAGTTTATCCTGTGTCTGGTTTGGACGATTCTCCTGAGAAGGGAGAGGGGAGGGAAGAGGAGAAGGACTTCTGGCAGCCTCCATCAGGATTGGATTAAGCCCAGGAAAGACAACCAGGGCTCTAGAAAGTTTAGGGCTGAATACAAGGAGCAGCCAGAGAGGAAGCCTAGGAACAAAAGCTTAATTTTAGCAGGCTTTTGAAGTTGTATTTTAACTTAAGCTGGGGGGTTGATTTTCTTTTCATTTAAGAACTTGGTCATACTTCTTTGCTACCACATAACTGTTAGAAAAAAGCTAGAGACTTTGATATCTAATTTAGTTAAGAAAATTTTAGAGGCAGGATTACAGTCTTCTAGCATTTGAATAATTTCTTGTACCAGTGTTAATAAAGGGAGCTTTGCAGAGGGATTTATTCTGTTCCAGTGCACATCTCTGTTTGCATGTGTTTGGATGGGTTGTGTATCTGTTGAGAGGGCTGTGGTTCTGTGATGATTCTTTGAAAAAGGGGTTATAATTGTGGCAGACTGGAATTCTGTAAATAGTTTGGTTGGACTCAGAGGGGACATTCTAACTTTTAAATAAATAACATTTGGGTCACATTGCTATCTGTCATTCCTCCAAATATCATCCAGCAAGAACAGAAAGTTTTAATAGGATTTATGTTTCCTGAGACAAAGAATACTTTTTGCTTGTTTTGTTTAGTGTCTGCGCACAGGTGGGGTCAAATTCTGCCCCCAGGCACTATTAAAATATAAATATTACATTAAAAATCATGTCATATTTGCCCCATTCCAGTGAATAGAGAAGCATAATTTTTAGGACCAACAGCCAAGTGTTTCTACCTTCCAGTAGGGTCCCAGGAGGGACTTCGGACACACTGCTCTTACCTTGCAGGCATCCTTCCTTTAGTTAGGTCTCTACAGCTGACATCTGCTCCCATATGATTCTTAGGTGCCCTAGATAGCAGCAGCCTATAGGGTTCAGGCATACTTGCCATCTCTATCCTTTCCCTTATCTCTGGTTCTGTTCATATATCAGTGTATTTCCATACTGATGCACAATGTTGGGTGCTTTTCCCTACAGAGGGTGCTTTTCCTTGCTCCTCTTGGGGATATGGAAACAGATTTCAGGATGCTTTTGTCCAAACTATGCATTTTTGTGATCATTTTATGAGCTCCCTGTTGCTTTGAAAGATTGTTCTTATTTTAGATTCTAATTTACTACCAAAAAGAGATAGATAGACATTTGTTATCACCTATGAGCCATTGGCCAGTAGCTGGCTTTGCCTCATAATATTGATATAAATAATAAAACAGTTTTATTTGGAATATGAGGAATTTTGAAATTTCAGTTTGGCATTGCTCTCTTTAAAAGTGGACAAACAATCAAAAGTGTTCATTTTCACAGTATTTATAATCTTAAATACTAGCAGCTGCAGCTCATCTGAACTATATCCTTTCCTATTAATTCAAAATTTGGTGAGACTTCTAGGAGTGTGGTACTACAATATTACTATTTCACTTAGCAAGCAGAGCAACGATGGCTTCCTTAATATAAAAGATGAACCAAACGAGGCAATTTATTTTAAAGAGGTTTAAAGAGAATTTGAAGTTGAATTCCTAAAGCAGAACTTGGCTGTATGATTTGCTTCTAGGTTTAATATTAGTCTAGAAAGAAGGAGGAGTTTGTTTTCTGATTTTAGTGTAAATCCAGCTTCCAAGTAGAGCTGGGAGATTTACAGAGGTCAAAAACTTGTTCACGCTGAACAATTTTTTTTGAATTTTAGTGCATTTTACTGAAACTCCTTGCCTAAAAACAACCTAGAAAATAAGTCTCATTTTAATTTTTTTGAAAAAAAAAGATATATGTATATATGTAATATTAAGGGACATTTCTTTATTTGAAATTCTCAAAATACAATTTTCTGTTTATTAGTTTAGGTAAAACAAAATATCTATGTATGACCCCCAAAAGAAATATTTTTGTTTTTCTGATGTTTCAGAACTTTAGACTGGTGCTAATTTAAATCCCTCATGCCTATTTTTTACAGCATTTCCTAGTCAGCAAGCTGAGAAATAAAATTCATTATTAATATAAGGCTAAGCACAAAACAGAGTAGTCACAAACAGCTTAGAAGAATACACTAATTATAGCATTATAAAATATCTGGAGTTGTGCTCTCATGAGATTTCTTCCAAAATGGGTTGTGAAAAGAGTTTTGACATATCAAGTGCTAGTATAGTTGACTGGACCTTTCATAATGTCTCTGTGGAGGAGAAGATAGGAAAATGTCCAGAAGTTGTTCCTGTGGAAACACATGAAATCTCAATCTCCTATTCAAAGGCTTGCGCCAAAAAGAAAGACTCATACTGGGCAGGACTGTATAATATGACATCCTTCTAGTAAGAGGATGGTCTAAAACTTGAGGAACTTCTCATGTGGATTGAATGAGTATATCAAAACGTTTTCGTAGACATGTCCATTTTCCTATGTAGAAATTAAGTCATATTCAATAGCAGAATTTGGCTGTTTATTCGAAAGATCAATACGGGCATTTCAACTTTCCTTTAATTGGGCTGAACTCATAAGTAAGAAGATCCTCTATATAAAATGTTTTCTGTTGTGTTGATTGACTGAATGGCTCATGCAGATGTTCACATAGAGCTGTACTGTATACTGACAGAATCAACAGGCTGGCAAGTTACTGAGTGGTCCTGAGATCCTGCATGGTATGCCTGTCCTCAGTACCTCGTGATTTCAGGGAGTAATGATGGTTGCTGGGGAGACAGTAAGCAACTCACAGAGCTAAACCTGCATGTAGTGGAACAACTCTTCAGCTGGTACAAATTTGCATGCGCCAACATCCATCTGTTGAATGGCTGGTCAGATATATTGAGTCCTCATGGCTCAGAATCACATGTAATGCTTGGAATAATAAAATCAGGGCTTCTTAAGGGCGCAAACAGACTCCACATGTTTCATTAAATTAGTCACTTAATGATTGAATTATATCTTAAAGGAATTCACTCTAGTTTGTCTTTGTGGGTATGAACTCTTTAAAATACGGTCCTTTTGAAGATGCCTTCATTACTCTGGTACATGCCAGATGCTCATGAGTACTCTCCCTCTAATTTTTGTGATTCCAGATAGGTTAACAAACAAATGTGATGGATATACATGATGATAATGCTGAGTTTCATATTTCAGTAGTCAGACTGTTCACTCTTCTTGTCAAGAAAGTCCTGGGAATTTAAAGCTGACCCCGAGAAGACATATGCTCTTAACTTTTGGACTTCCTTTTAGATCATGTATCATGTAAGCACAAACTTCATTATATCACTGCTAAAGCCTGTGCCAAATTGCAAAACTTTTAACTTGCAGAAAGGATTTGCCAATGCTTTCTCCTTCTATTATTTTCTTGTCTCGATGGCTCTGCAGGGATTGCTGCGGTCTCATTATTTGTGAGACATGATACAGTATGGGACATGATAAAAAAAAGGTAAGGAGGCCCTTGATAATTGCCCTAGGCAATGCTATCTGCTTCTCAGACAGTTCATAAGGTAATTATGTTTATGTGAGCTCACTCTGGTACTATAAATCTCATTTCTTGTAATGTAGGAGGGCTTTGAGGTGTTTTGTTCTAGCTATTTCTGCTGCTTCAGTTATGACATTCTATATATATAAATAAAAACAGTTTGCTGGAAAAGTGGCACCTGCAAATGAATGAAGGAAGACCACAACTAAGGTGGAGATAGCTAGCTGTAACATAAAATATATCTGTTTATAATTCTAAGTCAAGTAAATAACTTTAAATAGTGTGCCATATAAAAAAAGTATATAGTTTTTTTCTCAGCATTTGCAGGATTTCAGAAGACAAGCACAATATTTCTTATCAAATAACACCTATATGTTTTATTCAGACTGATAAATATAAACATGGAAATAGAAATGCATTCAAGAGCTAACAAATAGTATTGTTTAGAAGCCTATCCATCTTTCTTAATGCAAAATATCTGGGGAAATTAGTATGGGACTTGAAAGAAATATCATTTGGAAAGCCTGCTGGTTTTTGAATAAGTGCTTCCCTCTTTTCTGTAAATAGTGGAAAAGATATTTCTCAGAACATCATCTGTACTCTAATTACAGACTATAATACTAAGAAATAAGATAATGATGGAGACTGTCAGTCAGAACACTTTCTGGTAAGCCACTGTTGTCATTTTTTCCCCAAAATATGACTGACATCCTTCCTTTAACCCTCCCACCCCATAACATTTATATGTGTTGGCACAGTGTCCCTGCAACTATGTGGAGCACCATATTTTCGTTGCTAAGCACCACATGAGAGTGAGCCATGGGAATCTTTAGCTATAATTTGTACTGAATTATTTGAGGCTTTCCTTCAGCATGAACAAACAGTGGAACTTTAAGCTCATCCTTTGGCATTGTTGATGAAGATCTGCTTGGTTTTTAACATGTTTGAAGGCCAATCTGTATTGAATGCTGGCTAAATAACAGAATCACTAGACTACCATTTATTAAGGTCTAAACCCAGTGAATCATAGTCACCATTATTATGACGAGGCACACTTTCAGTATTTTCAGTGAATGCTGCCTATTTTACCTCAAGTTAATTCGGTTCTGAATGTCCAGAGTACTCTCAGCACTTAAAACTATCCTTGTTGGAGTTGACTGAAAAATTAGTGCAAATTAACATTTCTAATTAGTGCATTCTGAGCAGAAATCAATGAGAATGCCAGAGGGAGCCACATATTTCCAGGCAGCAATACTAACTGAACGATCGATTGCATGTCAGTCAAAATTATGATTCCTTAAGTTTTGGTCTTATCTAAAAATTATGACTTCGAAATTCCTTTCAGGCTGATACTTCTTATTCCTTCCTTCTACTGAAAAGAAAAGCATTGAAATAATTATAATTAGTAAACTCACGAAAATATCTGAAAAGGACCTCAAGAGTTGATAATCCAATTTCTGGCTATTCTTGTGGGGAATAATGGAACTAATAATGAGACTACATATTTGACAACCTGGATGGCTCAATAGCAGTAGCTATTCTCTGAATAAGTGACTGAAAGATTTTGAACAATACACTTGCAGAAAGGAAAAAGTAAATTATTTTCATAAGGGTACCTTTCTTCACAGTCATTCATGAAAATGCTTATGATGAATTAGTGAGTTAGGAACAACCTCCTAAATATTCAGCCATTGCCTATCTGTAACATATAAGGGAAAAAAAATATAAATAACCACCTCTAATCATTGCTATTAATGGATTAGTACTTTTGCGCCGTCACTGAAAGTTTTAATTGGATTTTTTAGGTGCTCTACATGTGAATTCACTGATTAGGAATTTGAGAAAAAATAAAGGGAATGGTGAAATTATTGTTTTGTCTATTTAACAGCTCAAATATGTTTTCTTCTTCCTCATAAATATGAGATATAAAACAAAACAAAACAAACAAACAAACAACCCCCCCAAACCCTACCAATATGTCCTAAGGGATGGATCTATAACAACACTAATAAGCTAAAGGGAAAGGGGCATATAAACCAGCAAAGTATTTGCCTTAATAAGCAAATCTTCATGTGAATATATGTTGTCCATAAAACAGAAGCAAAAGTAGTTTGAAACTTATTTTCTCCAGTAAAATTATAGGTTGTCCCTAAAATCCACAAGCTTTTCATTCTGCTTTTTTGCCTCATCAGAGTTTATATGCTACTCTGGAGATGACAAGCATGGTAGCAGCTTCCAAATCTGCACCTCAGAATTTGGAGACTTAAAGAGTAATAATTCCCTCTGTTTTTCTTTTTGTCTCTGGATATTGGACTCTTCACAATACATTATTTGTGTCTAATATTCAAGCTTTTTTTTTTCTAGAACCATATATAAACAGAGTGTAATTCTCACTTTCTCATGCACTGCCAGGTTCAAGGTCTTTAATAAAACTAGCTCACACTGTGAGACTCAAGATCCAATCTCAGTAGTTAGCAGTTTAACCAGGAAATCCAGATTATGCTTTCTTAGCGAACACAGTCTTAAAGAATTTGCATGTGGAATACATTGGCAGAAGTATGTGCCCCTTGGCGATCAGTACAGTAGAAGGCACAAAATAAATCCACATCCAATGACATGTATGCTATATCCCCTCCTTCTGATTTAAATGCACAGCGCTCGGGTAAAGCAGATACTCTTTCAGTATTTGTGTGGCGGCCTTGTGCTGTCTCTTTCATGTATCTGCCCGTACATTGTAATGTATCTGAATTTTAAGGACAGTAACAAGGATACATGAAGACTATATTTGCTCTGATATGTGCAGGGGTACAAACGATGTTTGTATTCATTAAACATTGAGTTTCCCATCACTTCCAGAGTTTGCAAACTTTAAAGTTTTATAGTTTCAAGAATGACCTTTTGTAATAGGAATTTTTGGCCTAGAACAGACTCAGTAGTATCTTTTATTACACTAGCTCTTTTTCTTTTACGTATTTAATTTAGGGCTTGCTCCTCCTATAACGTGTCTCAGGAAAACCAGCTCAAATTCACTTTTCATTCAAGTGGTTTGGTTAATAGGAATAAAATACCAATATATACCTTTTCATTCAGAATTAGAGTTGTTTGAAATCAGTGTAGCTTTAACCATTTCCTACTCATAAGAACTTTCCTGAGTGGCTTTATTTCATTCTCTCTTTTTTCAGTGGCTTGCTTATCTTTTCTCCTTTTTTTTTTTTTTTTTTTTTTCCCACCTCTCTCTCTTTTATTATTTGCCATTTTGTTTGTACATTTGTTTGCTTGTTTGTTTGTTTTTTACACTCTCATAGTATGCCTTCAAGGCTGAGGTACATTTCCCCCCTTCCTGGCAATTCACATGAAGATCTCTTGTCCTGGGCTTTTGCCAGGACTTTCTGTAAGACTGAATGCCCTAGGAAAGGTCTTCTAATTGACATGCACTTAATCAACTTTCTGCTACCCAGCATTTCCTGCTCTTTGTATTATGTACAGTTTGATGCATTCTCTATAACAGCTTTTTCTTAGACATTCTGCTGTGTCTAAGTACAGTACTTTTTTTCTTAATCAGATTCTAGCCGGTTGATTTTAAAAGGACTGTACTCTCCACTGATATAATTTAATTGGTTACACTGTAATTCAACAAAGATTTTAACCCTTTTCCACTCTTCTCTGAAAGCAGGATGCTTTGCTTTGTTAAATAAGCCTTATTGTTTTTTGTGTTATCTTAAACTGTACTCAGCACTTTTTTAGCTATTTTTGACATATGAGGCTAAAGCCTTTTGGCCTACAGGTCATGAATGCTAGATCACTACTAGATTACTCTTCAACTCTACAGGCAGAGTTAATAGTGCAGGCACTGGAATGCAAATTCATTCAATAACAAAGAATAATAGATAGGATCTCTATAACATTTTTTAATACAATTCTGTCACATGGGTTTGAGACCCTCTTGCAAACCTTGTTGACGCCAAGGAGAAGTGGGAGCTCTCCTTCCCTATTAAACATGTATTTTTATAAAACAAGCCATGGCTGATTGTTGTCAGCCAGCTGTTGACTGTACTCATGTCTAAGGAGTTTTCTTTGCTTTGAATGATCATTATGACACAGCCTTCCTAAAGCATACTGAGTTATGGGCACATTACCTGCACTCTGCCATCAGGAACAATGCGGTAGATCAGTGGGAACTAATAAAAGTTCAGGAAAAGTCTGCTGGTGGAACAGATTCTTGTATGTACAGATCCTGCTTACTCACTATTACTTTAGGTTATGTCTTGGTCTCAAGAGAACAGATGCCAAATAAAAAGAAAGAAGAATCTCCTGTTCAGTGGTTGTAGAGATTAAGAATAGTGGTCTGACTATAATGCATAATTGTTGAGTTGATGTTTACTTATTGTGTTAGCTTTTGTAAGACAAATATGCTTGAAATGGTACCGAAGAAGTCAGGGCAGAGGTGAAACTACAGGACTATGCTTATTTCTCCTGTCTGGCTTGAGAGACCAGCTAGTCCTAGCGAAAAGGCCAACCAGCAAGGGCCTGTGTTTTCTACAAACTTACATAATTCACCTCAATGATTTTTTAATAATTCAGTTCTTTACTTTCTTAAATATGTACATTTTTAATGATACCTTGGCAAGGGCATAAAAATTGTTTATTCATAAGATGGCTTTTTAGTGACAGTCTATGGCAAATTAAGTACTACATTCATTGAAATTGGACATATCTTAGACATCCTATTGCATAGGACTGGCATTTATCCCTGATTATACTGCTATTTAACCATGCACTGAACAATCCTTGCAGAGGAAAAAGAAAAAGGGGTTGTATGTTACAAAGGTGACACACAGTTCCAGTACAGATAGACCTAAAGAAAGATACTGTCCTTTCTGTCTCCTTTTATTTGATTTGTTTTTCTCTTTTAATTTCTACTCCCATCTTTTTCTTTTCTTTTCTTGAAAAGAAAGCACAACTGAGGAAGTTCATCCCTAAAGCTACAAGGATGAAATATTCAGAATCCAGTCTAAGCCAGAAGCAATCAGGAAATTCAGAGATAAGCTTTCTTCAGTCTGGGACCCCTTCCTTGATCACCTCTCACTAGTATTTTTACATTTCTCTTTCTGTACCACCCTTATCTCGAGTCCCTTGTGAAAATGAATTAAGATAGGACTTTCTGATAGGGAAATTCTTGGATGTCAATTTACCTGCACAATCTGATAATTTACTGAAATCAGTGTAGGAAATGTGTCTCTGCTCTTGGCCTAGTTAACTCGTATCTGTAAGATAAATATTTGGCCCTTGCCAAGTGCTAAATGGTCATGTAATCAAAGCCTCTATCATAATGCTCAGACACAAGGGACACAGATAAGTGTCTGATGTGAAGTGGACTATAGAGAGAAATAGAGTTAGCCTTTTTGCATGACAAAGCTACTCCAGTGGTGAGTTTTCAGGAGCTAGGCATGTCAGTAACAAAAGGATTCTGCACAGTGAAGGACATGTCTATCCAAGAATTATTCAGCAAAACCAGAGACCCTTAACACATTTATGAACCAAAACAGTACTCTGGGAGCTTGACTTACAGCTCTTAGGGGTACTTAGAGGTGATCTTCCCAAGCAGTGAGAAGCAGATCTACTTTCTGTCAGGTGATGGGACACAGGTTTGTGTCAGTCTCTTGCAACATGATGGCTTCACCAAGTCCTGAATTTTTCCAGTGTTTGGAACTTTGCTTTTCCACTTCCCCTGAATTGTCTAGATAAATCTCTTAATTATTTGCCTTATGCTTTATCTAAAATAATTGGACAAAAATATCACAAAGAGGTGTGATGAGGATGAATGATTCTTTGGAATTGCAAGGATCTAGATTAGTTGGTGAATAATAATACGTGGCAAAGCTTCAGTCAACTGATATCTATTTATAGACATGTCCACAAAGTATGAATTGGGTTCTGCTTGAATTGAAATCAGTATGCTTTTGTTTTGCTTTTGCTTTCAGCTCCGGTGGAAATAGGATCCTATGCTGTGCCTACAAAATAAGTAAGCCCCAGTCCAAGACTGTGTGAAAATAAGATACATAGTTTCATACTGTGTGATTTTTTTTTCTCCCCCTGTGGGCTAAAATCTGGGACTTTACAAAGAAATTCTTTAACAGTCTTGGCAAGCAAACTATAGAGTGACTTGGGTTACAGGATAGCTGGCAGTACTATAGGCATCATAGGTAATTAAGTGCAGTAAGAGATGTTTATTATAGAGCACAAACAGTGATCCAGCTGACTTAGTACTTGATACCAGTGCTTGCTTCACCTCTTTATTTTCTGGCATGGGTATGTAATTGTTTAATGCTTAAACAATAGGAATAATAAATTCTTTTACACGTTATTTATTCTTATATTTTAATAACAAAGTCCTTCAATGATACCTCTTACGCTTATATTATTAATTAAAAACATCCACATTCATATCTTATCACATTCTGATTTCAGGATAATATTGCAAACCCAAAGCTACTCCACTGATGTTTATGTGTTAGGTCCTGGTTTGGCACCTGAAGCATATTAGCCTTGCTTCATCCTTCCTCTCCTACTTATCCCAGCCGTTCCTGATAGGCATTATCTTGAACTGAGATATAATGTGAACTGATGCAATTTAAAACAATCCTTTATACTCTTTCTGCCAGTGAACTATTGAGATCTGATCAATTGTCCTCTGGAACAACTCTCTTGTACTAGCTTTCATGGTTGATCAAAACAAAGAAGACCAAGGACATGGTCTCATCAATATTCATGGCAGAAGGGTTCCACATATAGTGAAAAAAAGCTTGAATACTTTGGTGCAGTGTCTTTATAACAAGCCACTGTGTATTTCCCCAATACTCCACAGCCAACATCACTAAGCTTGTAGGAATTTATACTGTAGGAATTGAGTTTGATTATGACAAGCCAAAGGCAGAGCCAAGGACAAGCTCTGCCCAGAAAACAACAGCAATATTAATAATAACAACAAACAACCTAAAGAATCTAACAGACATGAGGTAGTAGATTAAATTTAGACTCCCTTACTGCCTGCAGCTATCTGTCTTGCTCCTCTGACAGATGTTGGTGCCTTTGAGACAAGAACATGCATCAGCTTTTGGAACCCTCTGCAATTTCCAGCCCAGCCTGCATTCAACTTTAGTTTATCTTTCTGTGATGTTCGGGAGAAGTACAACAGTTCACAAGCAGAATGTTGAGAATAACAGACATCCTTTCTTCATTGATAGCAATGCCCATCCGACCGGTAAGTTGGACAGCAGGGTACTGTGAGAACTTAGCTGCACCATTTTATTCTGTTTGAATTGCACACTGAGGGACTTGACCCTTCTATGATTAAAGAAAATTATGCATATCTAAATGCAGACTTCGTTTGCAGAGTTTCTTTAGCCTAACACTAATCCTTTCTATATTTAAGGAAGCTGTAGGTTGTATGTTTGGGAGAGAAACATAGGCTCAGTTCTAACTAGAGTAAAATAATGCCACAGATAAATATTACTTTCACCAATTTTCCTTCAAGCAGCTCCCAAAAGAATGATCCATTGTATCAGCTGGAGATCATGTGAAATGTTAATATATGCCATTCACCCTTATTAAAATTTGAGACTGATTTAATAACCAGCAGTATTTTATATTCCTAGGAAGCTTGTTTTCCATGGTACTATGCTCTGATATCAGCATTCTGTCTGTGTCCAAGTCCTGTCTTCATAACTGAGTAATGGCTTTGTCAAGCTTAAGTTATAGCAATGTTGCCAAGAGAAAAATAGAAGTTAGTTGCACTTCTGCATTCAAATGTGAAGTATAAAAATAATCTTGATCTCAGAAGTAGAAAATATGACACTTAGGTTACTGTGACTTTGGTGTATAATAACAGATGGAACAAAAAGATGTCATTATGCACTATCAAAAGATGTTAATATTTATAGTTCCTTTTAGTCATAGGGCCGTGTAATGGAGTGGATCATGGAAGCTATTCTAAAGCCAAGTCCTATCAACTCTGAGCCTAGAAGGCTTTTTATCTTATTCTACCTCATTTCTTGGTGATCAAAAGATACAACTTTTGGCTCAGGGAGAAACAGCTTTTATTTCTGCTTTAGATTTTTTAAAGTAAAAATAGGCCGAGTCTTCCAAAAAGAGCTCAAGACTTACAGTGGCCTAGTATTTGGGGGCTCATTTTTATTAGCTGGGACTCCAATCTCTTGTAGGTTTTATGATAAATTTTCAAAAAACAAAGGAAACCCCCAAACTCCTAATCCTAGGCTGTTTTGAAAAACCAAATGGTTCTTCTCTTTACTAAATGTGAAAAACTAATCTTAACTGACTTGATCTCATAAACACATAGGCATATGTATTTTGAGGACAGTATAAGATACACCAGATACCATAGTTGAGTTATTGCCTGATGGAGTATCAAAGTATCTAAAAGATACCTATGTTGCACAGAGTAATGTAGCTTTAAATTATTAATTAGTCATTTATAAAGGCATTTATATGTCTCTGGGTAGTAGTTGCTACTTTAGCTTCCCTTATTTTCCTAACAGAAACACAGCACTGCATTCCAGGCGTTACTATGGTGAGGCAAGAAACTGCAGCTGTAGACCTGAAGCAAAAGGCTGAGGTAATTTCAGGCCCCAGAGACTTGGTAAATATTAACTGCAAAAAAAAAAAGAAAGTTAAAATAAAGTAACCAAAACTATATTCCATTATATTGATGAGTCATTTTTACAAGGGCCAAAAACGTTATCTTGAGATTAGTTGCATCTTGTAAATATTTTTTATGGGTTTCATGTATTTATATGACAGCGGTGACTGCAACTCCCTCCCCCCTTACCCCTATCCCTACATGTTTAAATACTTGGTTTCAAATTCAGATTGGCTGAGTCCTGATTCCTCCATGTTAAATCTTCTGTCTAGAGCCAAACAGTTAAAGCTAAGTCAGGCAGCCAAGGTGCAGCCTGGCCTGAAGGACAGCTGATCTGCCCTAACCCATGGAACCCCAGTGTTCCCAGGGCCCCTGCGCACACAGGGAAGAAGTGGGGCTGATGCCTGTTTGGTATGGGGCAACATGTTCCTGCGTGGCTGCCTATCTCTGCACAGAAGAACATTAATCATTAAAGTACCAAGTCACACTATTTCTAGGTGAGTCCTGGATTGTTTTCTATAAGAAAATAGTTGCCATAGGAAGGGTGGGTGATAACTGTGGCTCCCAGGAGTTATCAAGTATGGCTAAGTATGTCTAAGTATGAAAGCACGGTGGGATATTTCTTGATAACTTCTTGATAAGTGGAACTTCTTGATAAGTGTTGTAATTAGCAAGTCATTATTTGAAAAATAGGATCTTCTTGTTTCAGATGAATAGATAAAAACTGCATTTGGGGAGAAGCCTGTTCTTGTTGACATGCCTTCATGTGACTTTATCAAGGTAGGTCAAGATGACCAAAACAGAAATTAGATCTGACTCCATGAGAGATTTGAGCAGAGATTCTGTCTAATTTCTGACTTGAATCAGGATATTTTCAATGAGGTATTCAGATTAGATCAGTCTTAGGTATGCAACAAAGCAGAATTGTAACCATTTAAATAATTAAATGAAAGCTACTCAATGAATTTAGACATCTTCAAGCATGAAGTGGCAGCTGAGTACAGACTCCTTGGATTACAATTTTCGATTTAGGCCCTTTACTTCTGTCTCAGTCCTGTATTAGGCAACTGTGTCAAATATTGCATCTTACCAGAAGTGACTTGCCATGTCACATATAGAGGGTTGACATACAAGCTGAAGTTTGAACACAGGTGTTCCTCAATTTTAGATATAAAATCTTTGAAGCAACAAATTTCACAGGAGGAGGCTGCTTTCTTCTGACATTTCTCTCTCTCCATCAATCTTGGAAGTGCTTTCACTACCAGACATAATGATACTTCTCTCGTGTGTTTTCACCCTATTGCTCAGTTCACTATAGTAGGTTGACCTTAAGGATCCATGAGTCTGCAGGCTCTGAGCAGACTGCATACAGACCACCCTTATCTGAGACACCATCATCTTTTGTAGAGATTTTCATGTGTCTGTACAAAAGAGATGAAGGGAAATGGCACAGATTTCTTGGAACCGGTATGTTGAAGAGCCGTATTCAGGGAAGACCAAACTTAGTGAGATAAGAAGTATTGACCTAAAACATAAGTGATATGAAAATGAAGAAAATTATTCACCTAGGATTATTAGGCATTAATGTTTCAGTGTCCAAGGTAAAGAAGAAAATAGAGGAAACATGGTGTGAAAAATGGTATATTAGAGGAGCTTACCTCTGTTATTTGATAAGCTAAAACTCAGCCTTCACTAATTTTAAGAGTAAATTAAAGACAAAGGAGTTTTTTTTTCATTCCTTTCAGAAATAGAGGAATCTGACAAAAAGTGCTTATAAAAATCAAAAACTATTGTGTTAGATATATCTGCTGCCAGATATATCTGTTAGATTTGCCATCAGATTTGCCTTCTTTTCTCCCACTGCATATATGTCTAAATAGAAAATAGATTCATTTTGTTTCATTTCATTCCTTAAGAAATTTATCAAAGAACCCACAAGCAAATTTGGAATTTTTATTTTTAGGGTAAAAGCTTGGTTCTCAATATAATATAGATATCTTAGAAGAGCAAACATAGAGGAACCAAACTAATCAAAATCAAAATTCATATAGAAATACAGGATTTTACAGTAGGAAGTAAGGACTTTGTGTAAAGTACTGTACAGGATATGTTTTGGAATGTCTTTGCTTGCTTCTTTAGGTAAATATATCGCTCTAGTCAAACACAGCTGAAAGGGCATTAGGCGAGCAATATAAATCACTTGAAAAACAGGAAATGGGTAAACTCAGCTCTGAATTATGTTGTCTCATATGCACTTAGGGTTAGTTTCATCTTCTTTAATTTTAGCTGCCCAGAAGTTAACTGTCTAGTTGAAGGTAGTCATCAAAGCTTCCTCAGTCTTCAGCAGAGAAAGACAGCTATTTCCAGAAGATTTTCCTCTCAGTTATTAAATGTCTATTTTTAAAGTCTATGAATTTTATTACTGTCCTTCATTCATTACTGAAGAAGCCTATATAAATGGTTTAGATTAAAAAATGAAAATTAATTGTGATGAGACAAGACTGACAGCAATGAAGAGATGGATGTAGAATATATTCCACATAATCCAAATAATGGAGGTATCCTGACTTCATTTTTTAAAGTTAGGTCCTTATGAGCCTTAGTACCATTTTAAAGATGGAATGTGTGTTCCAAAAACATAGCAAACTTTTGGAGAATATATGTGTCCCATGAATTAAATAGTATGACTGACAGACCACCACATAAATTTTGATGGTATCTTCTGATTCAGAAATATATAAAATAACATCTAAGTTATATTATTCTGTAAAAATTAAAGATATTTTCTCAATTCTTTATTAAGATTACTTTTCTAGTTATGTCTAGTTATGTTTGTTAATTAATTAATTAATTAACATTTGTTTTAGGAACACAAGATTAACTCATTAGGTTATCTAAATGTTCATTCATGCTGTAAAGCAGGGTAAAAACCAGACCAAAGATTAGTAAGATAAATATGATCACAAAAGGCATCTATGCCTAGTAAATGAAGATGAGGAATCTATGCCTAGTAAAGTCAACCTCAAGAGTTATTTCATTGATTTCAGTGGAAGCTGGAATAGTTTGTAGCCTGGAGTTCTTATAGCAAACTTCAGTTTCCCCCCTCTCCCTCACACAATCATAATGAAAAGCAAACTTTCATTTTAAGATGAATTCTTACTTATCCCTTCTTGGCTCATCTACTTGTCTAGGACTTTCAGTTTTACATATCATGGCATTTTTTTCTCCCCTAGTGCCATAGTGACACAGACGCCAAGTTGATAAAACGCACAGATCCCCCATTTCCTGTGCTCAGTGCTCTGAGAAAAGAATTATGAAAACCCTTCTCCCCCTTTGCCTTTGAAGTCAGGAAAGCAAAGTGCTGGCAAATAAATATAGCAAAGAAATGTTACCAATGAATATATCAATAAAAGTTCCCTGGGGGGCAGGGCAGGGGAATTTAGATGTTTTATAGGCCATGTAGCTTGAAGACTGAATTCTGGAAAAAAAAAAGGCTAAAAAATATCTTCAATTCAGATCTAGTCTATGTAGGAAAGCAAAGCAGCATTTTTGTATGAATTACTTAAAATGATCTTGACAAAGACCTCACCAACAGAAGTCATGAACATTTTATCATGAAACAATGTTTATTACTGACTTCATTGTCAAAAGTCGGAATTGCCAGAATTGTGCCAGAATTTTGGCTATTGTCTTCAAATCAACAAGACCTTTTGGACCTACATGCCTTACATACATACATACATGTGTTGTTAGATTAGAATCTTTTTGATTTTTTTTTTTTTTTTGGCAAATCATAGGATGGGTGGCATAAGGACCTCTAGCTGAGAAGCTGAGAAATAATTACTGTCTTCTTAAGTTATATTACAAATATCTCGCCTTGAACAGAAAAGTGAGACACTCCTATCCATTTTTTTTTTCCCCTTGTTTTTTGATGGACAGAATATCGCCTATTTTAGCACATACAAAAAATGTTTGCTTTGTTTGCAAGGGAACTCAGAAGGGTTTTTTTTTTTCATACTTCAAGTCTTTTAAAACACTTTTCTGTAGAAAGAAGAAAAATAATTTATATAGGTAGAATTTGTGGTGAACTTGGCCTTTTTGCAAAACTGGTTCAAAAAGACCATATGAGATCATGCCTCAGGATACTGAACTGAATAAAGAAGAACTTTCTTAGTTTGCTGGAATAAGTTTATTGAATATATGACATATTGTAGTCTGAGGAAAGCTGCTGGTCACATGACAAAATTCACAGTCACAGCGTAGTTGGGGTTGGAAGGGAACTCTGAAAAACATTTGGTCCAACTCCCTGCTCAAGAAGAGTCAGAGTCAGATAGAGCACACTGTCCAGGATCATGTCCAGTTGAGGGTTAAATATCTCTGAGCATGGTGCTTCCACAACCTCTCTGGGCAACTTATTACAGTGTTCAAGCCAATTTCACAGTGGAGGTGTGTTCAAGTAGAAATTCGTTTGTTTCAATTTGTAGGCATTGCTTCTCATCCTGTAGCTGGGCACCCATCACATATTTATACATATTGACAAGATCCTCTGAGCCTTCTCCAGCTAAAATGGTGCCAGCTCTCTCAGCTTCTCCCCATATGAGAACTCCAATTTAAGAAGTTTAAAATGTTTAAATTTCAGGATTTCTTTTTTTATTCTTTTTTTTATTCTTTTTTTTCCTACCTAAAGGAAAGTCTGCTAGTAGTGGCAGCAATGGCTTGAAAGGTTTTAATTCTTCCATTAGCCCTGTCCGGAAACTACATTTTCCCATAGTGCAGGAGGTAAGAATTTTGCACTATGGCATTGCTCCTTTCTCTTCATTTAGATCAGACCAGCATCCATCTATTCTCAGGGTTTAAAATGATCAAAAACAAGTAAACATTAAAATATGAAGGTGTATGTGTATATATGAAGATGAATACCTTTGATCTCCTCTCTTTGGGCCAACCTTAGAATTCTTCTGTGATGCCCAAGACCTGCTCCAATTCTTTTGAAGAAAAATCTCCATTTCACTATCAGAGGGTAAAAACTCAGAGGAGATGCAGTCCTTATAACAAAGAACTTTACAACTAACTAGTCTTTTGAACTTGGCTTGATGAAAAAAAGACATCGATTTTAATTGTCTTCCAGCCATCCTGATGGAGCCTTAAAGAAGAGCCTTAAGGCTTCTGCACTCTACTAATCCTTGAACACCGAATCTCTGTATTGGTGCAAAATGAACTTTTGTATTTTGCAATCATGCAGCCAGGCTTGTCACTGCCCCTGCCACCATCAAATATAAAGGACCTTTATCCTTTCTGCAGGAAGATAACAAAACTGAAACATACCCATGGGGAAAGAATCACTACCAGTAACAGAGCACTACAGATAAGCAACCTGAAATATGTTGTACATGCAGGCATTATTTCTGCAGGGCTTTATCTAAGGACTGGCCTGAAACTCTCCTGTGTAACAAAGATTTTAACACAAAGAGGTAACTCAGTGCAACATAAAGCATGGTCTTGGCGAAAAGCAGAGCATTATGGGGTATATGGGTGAACAGGAGATAAAATCTAAAGGAAACCTATCTGCTAAAATAGTACAGTCACTGGTATATAAAAATGTGCAAACATATCATATCTATGCTGGACAAAAAGCTTATCGTAAATCTACTAACAAAGGCCAGACTGCAGATTTGCAAACATGAACTCAGAAGCAACCCCGAACCTACAGAAAACTACATTACCATTCAAATCTGCCAAAGGAAAAGTTCCATAAATAATGAAGCACACATATACCTGGAAATCTTCTGGGACTTTATGAAACAGTAAATCAACTCCCTGCCAAGTTTACTCTCTAGCAATGCCAGAGTTATGTATTTTGTTGTTCAGGGTAATTGCTTGCCTTTGAGATTTTGGCTTATATTGGAAAATAGACAAATGACAAGAAATTATATTATGGAGGATTTTTAATCGTCATTATAGGTATTAACTCGCAAAGAAAAAAAGAAAAAACTAAGCATTCCTGTACTGATTTACATGATTAACATCCTCTTTCACTTTCTTGTAAGCATTGTTTATCACAAATTCCACCATCATTTTGCAATCCAAATGATTTGAGTGAAATAAAAACTTTGTTAATATAAATAAAATAAAAAGTAATGTTCAGGACTCAGAGAACTGCTAGTGAAAGGACACCGTCTATGCTCTTAAGAAAATAATACAAAAATGATAAGAATGGGCTGTCAAAAGTACTCTGAAACGCAGACTTTTTAGTCATGCAAAAGATGAGATGGCATAGGGAAAAGCAGGGCTAATGCATAGACCTTGCCATGATTGCAGTCCCATAACCTGATCCTTTTAATTTCTTTCAATATTGAACTAAATTGAGCTAGAGAGGAAAAGAATAGCTCACAGATCCTGTGTGGGGAATGGATACCCACATAATCTAACTTGCTATGGTTGAAGTTGATAAAAATACTTATAGCAAAATGAGTAGCACCAGGGCATAACCCTTTGAATCCTTTATCCTCTAGATGGTGGATTTCATTTTATTATCACCTTGATTTTGAAATATGTTCATCCTTCATTGTAATGGATCTTTTACACTGTTGATTTCAAATTTGAAAAAAAAAAACTTTTAATAAAATAGAGCTGTTATATCAGAATTTGTCAACTTTTCCACAGATGTTGAGCAGCTCTTGCTAATAAACTCTTTTTTATACAGTATATTTCCCCTGTGTTAACTTCTTCCCCCATTTTCTATGCATGTAACGAGTGAGCGTGTATATACGCATACACACACAAGTGTGGCACACAGAATGCAGTTACATTTTCCATTTACTTTCTGCTTTCCCTTTTAGTAGTGAGACTGGGAAATATTATATTACACAGAAAATTTTACTCCTAATAAAAGTAACTCCTCCTGTGAGTGCCTTCTGTGCACGTTTTGGACCACCATGTGTTTTAGTGAATTTCCACTCTTTCTTGTAATGGAACACCATGAGGCAGCATGCAATGCTGGCATGGCTGAGCAACCGCTACTCCCCCTGAGGACTACACAGCACTGCAAGTTATGTCACGTGTTCTGATAATATCCTAGTCAGGAGAATACAAAAAGTTACAGAAACACTTCAGAAATAGCTGTTCTGCCACCTGCTTTGGCCAGGCCTGAGCACCGAACCTCAGCTATGTTTTACAACAGCCTTGCTGTTTCCCTTTCTCTTTAATATTCCTTCCCACCTGTTACTTAAAATACTCACATACTTTTTCCTTTTTAATAGGGAGAGACACTATATGTTTACTCACTGCCTTCATTGCAGCTTTGCCTGTCCTGCACTCTGCAGCGTGACTTTATCTATTGATTCTGTGCTTTCCTCCAATGAGCTAACTAGCTTCCCCCTTTACACACTCAGATCTTCTTATCTACTGGGATCTCGAGTGCTACAATGAAAAAAATAATATGAAAGGGAACATATAGCGGTGAAGATCAGACTAGACCCCCACTTCTGAGCAGTGCCTTTGGATCCAGTCCATACTCGCTTCCTCCTTTTACTTCACAACCATGATGAATGCTTGCCACGGGGACTTGTCTCAAATAATTGTACAAATAATACAAATAGTACAAATAATGACATCATTGCAGAATTCTCCTTGCAAACTAACAAGGGAAGTTTTAAATCTTATGTTTTAGTTCCACTAGGATTTTCTCTTGCAGATGAGCCATTTTAAGAAGTTTCCTCTCTCAGCTTTTCTCATACCTTCCTCTCACTCCTTCAGTTTCCTGACACTTGACTTAGTGCCAGTTCATGGGCTTGTGAGGCGGCACTGTAAAATAAATCAGTGAAATGACCCAAGTTTAGGAAAAAAAAAAAAAAAATTTGATCTAGTTGGCCATGCATGTCTGAAAATGATTGCACAGATCTGAGGGAGTAGCAAACTGTCGAAAAGAAGGAGCAAATGGACAAGAGAAGGGGGAAAAGAGAGACTTATTTATGTGGTCTTCTTGTAGGGAAGACATATCCCCATACTTAGTATATAACCCCTTATAACAATTCAATCAACATAGAACTCCATGCTAAATCATATGGAGCATGCAGAAGCAACGGTGATGCCAGCAGAGCTGGTAAAGGGCCAATTCTGTAACAACAATAACAAAGAAGCAGGCATTTAGGCGAAATGATAACAGGATCGTATGTTCCTAAACTCTAACAGACAGTAACTGAATCTTCACAGCAGTCTCCTGCGAAAAGTACAAAGTATTAACTACATAGTTTCCAGATTTGGTAAGTAAAGCTATAGGTTTGGGTGACATAACCAAACCCCTGTGATGATAGGAACCTAATTCCTTTGACTATATACTTGAATGTCAGAGTAACTAATAATAAACTAACAAATGACTTCAAAAGAGATGTGGGAGTGTTTGTCTCAGTAATATGTTGTATGAAAATAAGATTATTTCCAATTTTAAAAGTATTCTTTAATTTTCTATCTTAAATGTCTAAATTTTTAAGTTAAATTACCTTAAAATTAAATCATAAAATACCTTATTTTTTCTATTAGAAAGGCCATGTCATGATATGAGTAATACATTTTAATGCAACAGCCATAGGTTTACTCATCAGCATGTTATAGATGTACTCTATTTAGTTATTTTTAAATAATAGATTTTGCAAGGGAGCGTGCAGTGCATAAGTAAGTAAATTTATGCTTGCTGGGAGGGAAATATTCTTTCTAGGCTTAACTTGATATATCCCAGATCACTGATCTTGTTGGAATGAATTAAGACAAGAGACCTGCAGTAAAGAAACTCCTGGTGGCCAATGTTCAATGTTGCCTAATTTGAACAAAATGATTTTCAGAACCAAAATTCTGGTGCTTTCACAGTAGTAGCATTCCTAGCAGCACTGCTAACATCAGTTTAATAGTAGGGGGAGACTTCTCAGAAAAGAGGCCAAATAGTAAGTATATTTTACTAGAAGGAAACTTCAGGCAGTTAAATGGATCACTCTCATAAAGGCTGCCTGAGAGGCCATCTTTAATTAAAGGAGAGCACTTTTAGCAATAAAAGATGGAATTTGCCTTGGAAAAGGACAGAAGGTCAAATGATGGCTTGGCAAGTTGATATAACCACATCACTAGCTGTGAGCTATAATCAGATCTAAACAGAATTTGCAGTTTTCATTCCTTTCAGAAAAAAGCACTTCGCCATTACGAAAAATGCCATTACAATTGGCAAACTCTTCATGGTTCCACCGGGGGGTGTTTGAATCTGGAATTTCACAGTCCCTGGGCTGTCATCTGAAACTTTGATGACTGTTAAGACTACTTAATTAAAAAAAAAAGAAAAAATACACCAAGAATTTAATGTCATGAAATAAGTTTGAAGGCCTGCTGTATGATAAGGCAATGACTTAAGTATCACAATCCAGAAGTCAGAATGGGAGCAGTAGGTTTACAATAGAAGCAACTAAAAACTAAGTACATTACCATTAAAAAGTGAATATTTACCAATAGAGAGTGAGAGTAGAGAGACACAAATGTATTTATATAAATATGCCTATCTCCCAGCAGCCACGGCTTTCTTGTACACATATGTGTATAAAGGTGATGAAAAGAGGAAGAGATTACTAAGGAGAGGCTAGTATAATAAAAACATATTCTAAAAGATATCAAATAAACAATATTATTCTAAAGGATAAAGACTGTGTGGGTCTGGAATGGCTTCTTGGCTAACAAAATCAAGACTGATTCACCACGGCAAGTACCAAAACATCTTTAAATCATACCGCACTATCAAGTACTTTCTCCTGTCACTTAAACGGGACTATAAAAAAAAAAAAAAATATTAGAAATATATAAGCTTCTCTTATGGCTGTAGGGATATTTTATGCTGAGCTGTTAAGTGTCTTAATTACTGTAAGTCATTACAAAGATTTCATATGATGTCATACATATTTATAAAGTTCTTCACAAAGTTTTATAAAAGACTTTTTCATTCCAGTACTCAACGAAGTACTAGTTTCAGAAGGAATGAGCATTTTCCCTTCAAACCAAAGTAAAGGTCCCATTTCTTTTCCTATAAGGCAACAAAGTACTGCACATTAAAATATATTTCTAAATAAACTGAACTTAATCATGTATAGTATATTTACAGTGTAAGTAGTGAACCAAATGCTTTGAGTAATTCTGGGTTACAGCAATAGAGCTTGGTTGCTAACATTGTTAGCATAAAGAAAATTCAGTAAATTTATACCATTTTTAGTAATTCTGGCCAATGACATTAGACCACCCTTATTTCCATTCATCTGAATGTGTTCAGAAAACAAGTCACTTGTGAAATTCTGGACACCAGTTGATGTAAGGAAATTCTGGAGCAGGTTGCAGTAATGTTGGAAATATTGTCAAAACAAGCCTGCAACCATAATTATGTGTTTACTCCGTAATGATGGACTACTCATCCTAAGGAATGCCACTGCAAGTGGGAACATTATACAGATGGCCAGGTTCGACAGCCATGAGCCCTTTTTGTTTTAATTCTTATGAGCTGAAAATTCATCCTAAGGTTTTCCACTGTCACGTGGCTACCACAAACGTTACCAATTATTCACCAATTTGGTCTTGGAGAGATACTTCTAATGCGCTATCTTTGCCAGAAGGATGCCACAAAATTCTCATCCCTGTTTTAAAAAAGGATTCTAGTGCTTCTGGCTTGCAGTCATAAACAACAACCACACAAGCTGAGCTCAGCCTCTGATTACAGTCTGCCATTACAAAACTGCGTGTTAACAGTCTTATTCTTGGATATTCCCGCAAGCATGTGTCAATCAAAAAGCCTATTACAGAGAACTGATGATGCAAGCACAAAAGCTATCCAGTTATACAAAGAAAACTTCCATCTAGCCTAGGACTGAAAGACTACCTCTGATTTCTTTTGGTTTCTGAAGAGCTTTTCAGTTTCAACTTCCTTTTTTTTTTTTTTTTTTTTTAAACTTGTGTTCCCATTTTCCCTTCTGCAGCAGACATGATGGAGATGTATTTGTCTGGAGAAGGATGAGGTGTTCCTGTCACTTAAGCTTTAGTGGTTTAAAACTGGTATCATCCATGCCTGCAGAGATGGGATTGAGAGCCAGCTAGATAAATTTGGGTCTAGGGTTAGCAGAGTTGGTTTGAAAATAAAGACAGAACCAATTAAATTAATTTAGATTTTTGTTCAGATATGGCTCTTAAGCTAGGTTTGTGTGATTCACTATGCCAGTCTGAAGTACAGAGCTGGTAAAGTAAACCAAGATGCACACTGGAGTCAGAATCATGTTTTCATTGGCAAAGGCCAGTGAGTTCTGGCTAAGGTTGGATACCAAAAATGATTAAGGACCAGATTTCTGCTTGATGACCTTAGTTCTCTCTGGCTAGGTTTAGCTTAGCTACTGATCAAGGTTACTGGGTTAAGGGTAAGGGTGAAGTTAGAGTTAAGTCGCCAGCAAGTGGAAAAAACAGTACAATGTTGCAGTGAGAAATGCATGAGCATTAGACTTAGTGTTTTGCAAAGCATTAACTTACTCTGCCTCACTAACCTCAATAAGAATGAAGTCAGTTCTTTGCTGAGTGCTTCTGTGAATCCTGCCTGTAAAATATTCTGGCAACACTTCCTATATAGTCCAAAGTTCTCCTGTATAGATGCTGTCATTTCAGGAGCTAGTTAGAATAGATTCTCATGACTGAATGCCACTCTAATTACACCACAAATTCAAGATTTCAATAAGGAGAAAAGGTCCTGTATAAAGACTCAGGATCTTCCTACTTTATTTTGACTTTAACTTTCTGTTTTGTCCCTGAATTCTTCATTTTCATCTCACTGTAGTTGTTTCAAATTCACTCATGTTATATATTTTGCTATTTTTACCTTTCAACAAATTCAATATGCTTTCTGTAATATTGATGAAATATTTCTGCACAGAATCTTTCTTGACTCCTAACATATTAAGCTTCTGCCCATAGTTTTTTGAACTGTTATTTAAGGATGGAGGTTTGCTGTTTCTCCATGTCACTTCCAATCAATTCTTCGTGGTGTGTATGCATGTGAAGCTTGGCATCTGTATTCAAATATTTTTGTTAGATCTGCAAAATGCACTGAAGCACCTTTTTATTAACTGTTCGGGACTGTATCTTCACAATATGTTTGGTTTTACTCTGATTTTACAGCGCGCAAATCCTATTGAACTCCAACTGAAAATCAAAGTTATCTCTTAAATTTTCCTACTCATAAGTTTGGAGATTCCCAAGCATATCTAGCACTCTTTAGAAATCAATAGTATCAATAAATTTTCCTGTATTTAATTGACGCACTGTTGCATAGGCTGTTAAGCATGTTTTATGTTCTATGCTGCATAAGGCAGCCTTCTAGAAAGTCTAAAGCAATTAATGAGAGGGAAAAAATAATAATAAAATTCCACAGAAAAAAAGGATACTCTAAAAACCTAAAAGATACTAGCATGATTGTTTTTATATTATAAACAACAGCTTTCTATAAAACTAGACAAGGAATTCTTAACTTCTCCATTCTAATATGAACCCCCAAATTCATTCTTTGGACCACATTGTCTTATTTAACTGATGATAAAGTTTGGGGTTTCTTTTTCACACAAAAGAAATAATCAAGATGTCAATAAACCTGCTCTGATTCTTTTGAATGTTCTCATACTAGGAAGGAATTCTGCTAAGTGAAATGGGATAGAGCGGAGCTGGTATTCAAGCTATAAGTACTTTTGGGAGAGTACTTTTATTATATCTTGTGGGTGTTTCCGAAATATGCATAAAACACCACTGCTATGTTTCTCTGAAAACAAACTTTGAAATTTCTTATGCCATATGGCAGGTTGCCTTTTCATACAATGTATAACAAGTTTTAAAAATAAGAAGGTATGTATAAATCATTATGGAAATATCTAGTGTCAACTTCTCCTCCATTGAAATCAATGGGTGTTTTGTCTTTATGGGCAGAACTGAAAGCTTTGAAAAAAATACTTCTCAAATGCTAAGAACTATTTAGATTTGTTATTTTGACTAGAAATATATTTGCTTTTTAAAATTAATTAGCTCCCTTGCACCTCTCAGACTTTAAGGATCTCATTTTGGTAAAACTGGGATGAATTTTGACAAACTGTCCTTTCCTTTCTGGGAGCATAGAAACAAACCAATATAGAACTGAGCTGGGAACACAATGCTCAGCTCAGACAAAATCCTATGTCTGATGATGTTTGCTTTGAAGTTTTTATTAGTAACAGTGGCAGGAGTATTTGTGGGTCCTTTACATCAGGAATGCAGAAACCAGAACTTAACAGCTTCATTAGAACTCTCTCCTTACTTAAAATTTAGGGCAAAGGACTTATAAACCTGCACTACCTGAAACCAATAAGAAAGCACTTTGAACCATGTAAAACTGAGTCCCTTGACAAATTCCAGTTGTAATAAGGATGCCTGTTTCTAAGGACGATTCAAGGGACACTCAATTTCTTGTGAGGGTTTCCTCCTCCCATACTCCAAAAGTGAACCTTACAAACTGCTCTTTACCTAGTTCTTTGCTTACAAAGCCCTTTGGGTATCCATAATATAAACAAATGTGAGAGAGAATT
The DNA here is from genome assembly GCA_013398735.1 of Nothocercus julius. NCBI lineage: Eukaryota > Metazoa > Chordata > Aves > Tinamiformes > Tinamidae > Nothocercus > Nothocercus julius. Next base: position 784,673 of record VZSV01000224.1, on the reverse strand, counting down.
AATACTGCAAAACTGGAAAAAAAACCTTTAGGGAACCTGGATCACATAGGCAGCTGGCATTCCTTTTCACTTTATAAGGCAATGTGTTTTGTTTAATGATATTGCTTAGTTAGCTCCTGAGGAGTCATGTGGTGGGACACAATGCTGACATTTGTGATACTCGGTTTTGTGGAACACAACCGGAAAGATTTCCAAACCTAATCTGTTAGTTAAATCCTGTCAGCAGTTGTCCATAAACATCCTTTGCAAAGACTATAGCTGGAATACTGGCACCAAGTCAAAAGCACAGACTGCAAGATTGTTCTATACAGCTAAAAATGAGCCTCCAAACTGAACACTGGAACTCTGGTCCTTGCGAATACTCGATTCTCATAATATTTGGCCATAAAGTCTTATTTCCCAGCAAGAAAAAAACAAAACAAAATCCCCTACAGTTTGGAACCTTCCTGGCTTTTTATGAAACTGCAATAGGCTTATTTGCTTCTCATTATATACCTGCTATATTTTCACTAATAACATGTATTTTGCACCAATAGCTAAGCAAAATAATTTAGTGGCTTAGTGGGAATAAAATGGTTATAAAGGCAAAGCAAATGGAGAAACTGCTTGCTGGTGGAGCACCCCACTATTATTAATTGTGAATCATGTGATCTGGCAACCTTTTGATTTACCAGCACAGTCCACTCCCTTGTAAATTCTAGCTGGCTTTCCCATACATTATTATGTGGATTCCTTGCAACCACTTCCCTTTCTGATTTTCCAGAGACAGAGTATAAAGTTTCCCCGAATGCCAATAAAACATGAAATCCTATCCCACTCTTTAAGTTGGCTTTGTGTAGTCATCTAGTCATCTTCTAAAATAAGTACCAGCAAAAGTTTTAAACATTTCTCTCTTCTATTTTTACCCTCATTCAATAGTTACTGTTCTTCATAAACATCACAGTTTTTGTTTCAACATGTGCATGTTTTGTTTTTTTTTTCTTTTTTTTTTTTAATTTTTGGCTCTAATACTGAGAAAATAATGTAAGTATTTTCTTGTTCTTCAGAAAGAAAGGAAGAAAGAAAGAAAGGAAGAAAGAAGGAAAGAAAGAGAGAAAGAAAAACACGAATGAGCATGTTCCACTTCCTCATCTTAACTTTGCTTGTAGTTATGCTGCACCATATAACACAGATGCCTATAGGCAAATTACATTTGGATAAAACACATTAAGTAAACCACATTGAGATGGTAAATACATTAGGTGGTTTTATAGGTAAAAATAACCCTAAAGCAATGGTTAAATATTTCATCTTAGAAGTTTTATGCTTTTCTGCTTGCAGTGTCAACTACTTTTCAGACAGTGACAAGGCAGATGTTGCTGACTGAAGCAATGTAAACATGGGGTCATTTTTTGGTCCAGTTTGTTGACATGTTCACGTGGGGGAAGAGAGAAGGGCTGAGAGTGGGTGGGTGGTTTGCTGCAGACTTCATCATCTGTAATTTATTCTTTGGGAGGAAAGGCTTTTGCAGGACACTGGCATGTAAAAGCCCAAGTGCACTTACACAGCATTACATCACTCCTGTTAAATTATTTCATATTCTTGGAAGACTGCTCAGGTTAGCGCTTGGACTCAGGAGGTGGAAGAATAAAAACATTCATGCCTTTCAAGAAGCTGCAGCAGCAGCAAAAAAAAGGTCCTATCTTGTAAGGGCTGGCAGAGTGAAAACAGTGGGACTGAAATAGAGAAAAGTTTAGCCTTAATTCAAGGGTTAAGGAAAAGAATGAAAAACATCCCACCTCCCTGGTGGAGTCTTTGGTGGTCCTCTGCCTGTCTTTCTGGGAAGGAGCTGGCACCAGTCGCTTAAATTTAGGATTGCTCTTTATCTGGTCTGTTCTAGAAAGGCTATGGCTGTGCCCAGGGAAGTGGTACAACCAAGTTACCACAATCTTGCAGGAAAAGAAGATAGGTAAGCATCAGTAAACTAAATATAAAAAAGGAATATGCTACAGATATTTTTATATTTCTCTATATTTTGAAATATGCATATGCATATATATATTTTGAAAAACATGAAATGATTTCCTAAGATAATCTCACCTGAAAAAAGTCAGAGGATACAGTTCAGCTGTATTTGGAGATTTACACATTACAGGAGCAAGTAGTCTCCTAAAAGTCCGGGTGCTTCCTGAAACTCTAAACTCAGTGGAATAAAAACCCTTACAGTTGCTGTCATGCTCTTTGTAAGCAATGCAAATTCTCACTTTTTTTTCCATTACTCCTGCTTCTCATTACTATCAGAAACTTATTTTTTATTCTCTTTCTCTTTGAAACTGTGAAAAACAATCACAAACAATTGGCAGCTTTTGGGGACAGAAGCTGTCAGCTCCTCAGTTATTTTGTTTGGTTACATGACAGAACACACAGTGTTTCAACTACTCTTTTTCTGTTTCCTCTTCCTACCTTGACTGACAAGTAATCTAAATTGGTCATCTAAGATTCACTGATAATGGAGAGAATGAAGTTCCTCTTAAGGACAACTTGATCTACTTTAAAAAAGGTGGTTGCGTATAGGTGGGGAAAATCTCCTGGATGTGTCTACTTATTTTCATGAGTTACTATGGTGGGATGCTGAGAGACCAGCTGATTTGACAGCTAACTTCCAGCTGTGGTTAAAACTAGGTATGATGAATCCAAGGCTGGGTGAAAAATAGGAGCATCACAGGCAGTAAAAAAATAAGGCTTTGAGAAATGCTATGGAGGATGAGGTCTGTGCCAGCAGGACCCAATTTAACATAACCCAGTATAGGGGAAGCAACAGTCAAACAGAAAGGAATTGATACGTTGCCAGGTCCATTCCTGCGTTACACAGGGGAGATTGTAAGCATGTGTGATAGTCCCCCAAGTCTCTGGAAACTCTACAAACATTTAGCAAACAAAGTTTCAGATAGAGAAGATAGCCTGATGATTTCAGAGGGACCTGGACAGCTTGGCAGGTTATTTTCTGGCAAGTGCAGCCACTTCAAATTTGGCTGGCCTACAATACTTCTACATCCACTGCTTTCCAGATGGGGGGGGGGAGAGAGAGAGAGAGAGAGAGAAAGAGAGAGAGAGAGTTCCTGTAGCCTGAGTTGGCATTTTCAGTGTGCTCAAGGCTTGGGAAGGCTGAAGGAGGGCTTGCTTCACTAGCTGGCCGGACTGGTGACTTCACACTTTGCTCTGGGTCTGGAAATATAGAAGTCAGTGATGAATTCAGGAAGATCCTTGGGGACATTACAAACCCTGGTTCACTGGGAGTTCCAGTTAAGTTCAGCAAACCATGGTTACACTGTATTTGTGGGCAGAATCCAACTCATGGCAAGTTCCTTCTGCTTTTTGTATTGCTTTTAGTTTATTTTTGTCTGTCCTTCTTCCTCGTTACTTTGCATGCAGGACTGGATATGTACCTGCCTGTCTGTGCAAATATTTCGTTTGGTTCCACAGTCTGGGTTTTGGGGCTTAAGTAGTCTGAAAACCCGAAAACAAAGTTTACAGCAAACTTTTTCCCCATAGCAAGTGAAATAAGCAGAGCTCTTTAGACTTCACTTCAGTATATCTTGGCCTTGGTCATACTAAGAGAGAGCCATTTTTGAATACCTGTCCACAGCATGATAAAATCTGCAATTTCTGATTTAAATAATATTATGATAACTGCATACATTTACTTACATGACAAGCATGTAATCATGCTTTCCATGTAGCTCTTCACAAATTTAATTTCAGACCTTGCTTGCTATGCTGAAAAAAATGATTTCATTTAAGAAGGGATGAAGAACTCTTCTTTCTATTAGCATTACAAGTAGCTTATTTTAATATACAAAAATCATTAATTCTCGTGAATATTTGTATCTAGAAATGAGATAGACTTTAGCAAAGGTATAGATATCATATGAATATCTGAGACTGAGAAACCTTCTGGTATCAGCAAACACTCTTACATACATGCAGTCGCCACCCTTTATTAGGGTTGGTCATAGAAAAACAAAGGACTCAGCAAGACTTTGCCTGATTTGAGTCAAGAAAATTGCCTCTCTTCCTTAAAAGGAATTTATGCTGTATGAGGATGAAATGAAAAATGTTTAATGATTGCAGTAACACTTCAGTCATGATTTCCTAAACAAGTGGCAGTAAAAAGAATTCTCATGTCACTTCCTCTCTGTATATATATTTATCTCATCTTTTTATCTCTTAATCAAATAACAAGCCTCTCTTTTATGCTCTCTCCTAAGCATCTGCAGTGGGTTCCTGTCAGAAACAGGCTTCTCAGTTAGACATACCTTGGAAATAACCTTATATAGAAATTCCTATACCTTAACATTGGCAGGAGAAAATACATCCGATTTTCAACCAGAAAGATGGAATGTCTTAACCCCTCTATATCAATGAGATATTGTTCTGTGGAGTTTATTTCCTGGCAGTCCTATGTAGTTTTAAATTTTCAGGTAGTGGATTCCTAGTGGATTCCTTGAGATGATTATTCATTTAGTGCAGCGTTGGCCAGTTCTCATTGGCAGGAATTTGCTCCTGATAATTAGCTTAAATTTGTATCTAATTATCCCTAGGACATCTTCCTTCCTCATTATTTTCATCCTCAAAGCTATTTTTAAGCATTTCTTGTAAGTGCAGTGCAGTTCTGTTAAACTTCTAAACTATTAACTTCTAGTGAAGTGGTGTTTTTTTCCACAATTTCACAAGTCAAGCTACAGAGAAGTGATGTAATAATGCAGACAGCATTTTATTTTCAAAGGCAAGAAAACAAACTTCTGACAGAGAGTGCCAGGGTGAATGTAAAAAGAACAGGACAGTTTCCCAAATTCTGTTTCAAATTCTGCATTGCTTCAGAATTTCTATCTGTCCTGGTTTCCCATCTTTTCTCCAAATAAAGGCATAGCATAAACCTTCTCAAACTTTCCCTACACATGGAAAATGTACCGAAAAATTACATTGTAAGAGCTTCTTTTCACTTTTTTTTTTTTCTTTGACAATTTCTGCACGGATTTAAAATAAGCTTTTTTTGAGTAACCCTCCCAAAAAGCCTTGTCCATATGGGGTATGGGAGATGAAGAGAGTTAATGAATGGTTTTGGTAGTGATGGTGGGGGAACACCACTGTTAAAAAAAAAAAAAAATACAGGGAAAGTTCAATCCCGTAATGACTGCAAACTGAGATTGCTTATCTAAATATTAGTAAACTGTTAAGAAAGAACAAAGAGTCTCATGAAGCAAGCTTTGAATTAGGGCCACACAACTTTGTGTAGCAAGCTTATTGTTAATTGAAAATTAGGCAGAATTGTGGTTAGTTTAATGACAAGGCAAGAAGGTACACACTAGGCCTATGGCAAAGAGACCCAATTGCAAAGACAGACAAGCAATGCTTGATTATAGTGATTACATCATGGTCATTAGAATTTAAACCAACTAACCCAAACACAGACATCATATCTTCGTTTGATAGCTGCAGTCTAGTAAATAGTGGGAAAGGATGTTATGTACGGATTAGCTTAGTTGAAATGAAAACAGACATTCTTTTAGAACCTGTCTGGCATTGAAAATGAAAACTTCAAAATCAGGCAGTAAAGTGGACTTATAAAGCCAGAAAGCCTTTGATTTTTAAGGATCTGCATAGTGTTTTTAACCAGTCTTTGTTTTACAGGAAAACCACCTCAGCACCCAAGTATGAGGCGTCCTTGCATGCAGTCTATCGAAGCGCAAGACCTAGACTTCGTCTGTGGGAACTCATGAAGATTAGCAACCTTCCCCTTTGTGCTTCACGGTTAAAATTCCCTCCTAGTTTATGAGTCACTGTCAGCTGCTTGCTAAATATAACTCCTAACACTACTTGGACTCAGTCATGATGGTCAAGTGATGAGATGACCAGAGATAGTGTAAATAATGCCTGTTTAGAAAGCATTTCATATACATTAACTTTTGATACTACAATTACACAAAAGAGGATATTCCACTGACTAACACTAGACAGTTCTGATAGACTGGGTTCTCTCTCTTGGGTTCTCTATAACCTCAAAAAAGAGATAAGTCTGCTGAGTAGTGTTGACTCTTGCTCTCAAACAAATAGAGAACCTGGGTTTTGAAAGCCTTCCCTACTCCTCCACGCATTTTTTTTTTTAAACTTTTGAAGTCAAATGTAATCATATTCACAGAAATGAGCATTCACAATCCTGCCTGCATTTCTGTATAATAAATCTGTATGTTACAGATTCAAATGTCAAGGTCATTCCCATCCAAACTTAAAATATTTAAGTTCAGAGCCTCAGTGTACATAAATCAAAACAGCTCCACTGAATTACTGGGTACTAATAATAAAAATATGGACAGACTGCAGGGCAGTAAGGTCTTCAGAGTACTGCCTTTCAGTACTCTTATGGTAGGGACATTTACTATAATGCCACCATGCTTAACATTTTGAGAAATTCCCAATTTGAATTGCATATATACAAGTTGCTATGAAATGCCAGTTGTTATGAAATGTCTCACAGCAGAGACAAACAACAGAGTCATGTTTAACACCATCACAGGAGACTGCATCTTGCATGGACTCCAGAAGAAGTTCCACAGACTCATTTTATAGTCCTAAAATCAAATTCCCTCCTTCACCTGGTGAGGGCTTTATTCTTTTCAGCCCTGTGTTATTCCAGTTACACCTGACTCCTGCCATCTAGCAACTGGAGATGGACATTAGCCACAGTTGAAAATTTGGAAAAGACACCTTTGAAATGTGTATCAGAAGCAGAGGCAAAATAACCAGTTCATTAGTTGTTCTTGATCATCTGTCTTAGATCTAAAGAATTAACTCCTAGAAAAGCATTCAAAAAGTGTATATATATTTTTTTCATGATAAGTATCAGAGGCTTTACAGGCATAAAAAGATGAACTTTTCTAAATAGTACAAGGATATGAAGTTGTATCCTTTTTTTTTTTTTTTTTTTTTTCTGTGATACTTTATTGATAAAATTTTGCATACTATTGCATCAGGGGATAAGCCAGCAGAAGAAGCAGACCTTGAGCCTCCTGCTGGCAGTACTGATTTTGAAGAGGAGTCAGTTCAGAAGCCACAAGCCCTCTCATTTCAAGTATTAACACATTTTGCATTAGACTGTTGTGGGAGAAAGGAAAAGCAAAACAACAGTGACAATAAACCAGGAGCAGTCCATCTCCTGCCCACTAGGCTACAGGGATTTTCTTTTTGGTATTTTTTTCTGCCCTGTCCCTCTGGCTGTCTTCAAACCACTACCAAAGTATTTGTGGAAGACAAATATTTGCATATGTATATATATCTGCACAGAATCATTTTCTGATTTTCATGTTGCTTCATGTTTTGTTCTCCTGAAGCATTGCAGCCCAAATAGTTTCTACATGACCTTTTGATATAATGGAACCTGCATATTGCATATCACCCCTACTGGGAAAGTTAAAAATAAAATAAAACTAGATGAAATGTTATTTTTCTAATGAAAAACTTCATTAAAAAAAAAAAAGAATCTGAAAGTACAGAGAAAAAATACAGATACTTCTACAGAGAATATCTGATTAGCAGGAAGCCAGACAAAAGGAGAGAGAAGACAAGTCTACAGATTAGATTCATGAATTAATTGTTACTTCCACATGGGAGCTTCATGGAAGAAATAAGCTGCCTTCTGAAGTATCATCTCTTCTGAGATTAGTTTTTCTCATTTATCTTACATGGTGCATAGCAAATTAGACTGCTGACAACCACATAGTGGTTGATAATACATTGGAGAACAAAAATATTTAAAATCTCAAAAAGTCATTCTAGTTAGGTAATCACAGGGGTATAATGAAAATTATGTGGGGTGATATCTTGACTCGATTGGATATATACTTTCCTAACTTTATAATCTTTAAGCCCAGGTAGTGGCACAGAACAGTTTAAGGTGTCTATGGACAGAACAGCTAAATCAAAGACCTGACTGAAATCTATGAAATTTATGTGAGCAGATCACCTACTTGATGTGTCTGTCCCTCTCCAGTGATTATAAATGAAGGCTCAGCAAGCACCCTACAGAAAAGACGTCACTCTTGGGAGCAAAAATGACTTGATTCACATATAGAATTCCCCACAGAATTGGGATAGTTTTGTTTGTACACATGCATATGTATGTGTAAAAATACTGCGGCTTTGCACAGCAAACAGAGTATTTAAATAACATGGACAAGCATATACAGCAATCTGCAAATTCAGCAAGTTCGGTTCACAGAGGATGAGACATGATTAAGACAGAGACTGAAATATCTGTTTATATATGGAAAACAGCATATGCAGGTATGACTCACAAAACAGTGGCAAAAATTCAGTAACGGGCACAGTTCCATCCCTTACCGCAAATGTTAAGCCTATGTTGTCATGTAAAAATAAAGAAAACACAAGAACCCTAGAATAAAATGTGCGACTCTGGCAGATATGGCAAACCACTTTTATCTACACAGAAACTTTATTTATGAAGCTTCCTACTTTACTTGTTCTTCTCCTTTTGTATATGATATGTATATCAGCTGCAGATCATTCAGCATTACCTCGCATATGGTAAAAAAATTGAAATCACATGCCAATTAGCACTATAAGGCAACTAGGGAAATGACTATCTTGCATTTCCTTTCCTAAGAAGAAGGGAATGGGGAATAGTACAAACTACAAGACATACAATAGCTATCCAAGCAGTATCCAGTGTAGTATTCCCTAAAGGACAATGCAATAGAAAATATAGAAATATATGCATATTTAGCTTCATGCTATGCTTATGCATCTAGCTATTACAATATGTAAAAATCAGTTGTATGTTTTCATTCTATTCAGATTAGCTCATTTCCATATCATACCATACCATATTTGGTGACAATCTGATGTCAGCTCGCCAGGCTGCTCCATTAGTTGCTCGCAGTTTTGTTTGATAGTGCATTAAACAGACATCCCCAGTTTTTGGTATTTCAGATTTGTGCTCTGCCTTTTAAAATCAGCAAGCTATACTTTGTATTGCTAAGGCCTTGTAATGACTTTGTAGCTTTCATATTTCTTAATGCTAAAATAAACGTGCTTCAGAGCTGGAGCTCTGAATTCTCTTCTCCAAGGAATCCTAAATTAGAAAAACTTCAAGACATTTTAGAAGGTGGCAATGAGAGCTAATGACATTGACGGACAAATTATTTAGTAGGAGCTAGTTAAAAAAGTCATGTTCGTAATGTCCGTTCTAGTTCATCCTCTGAAACATGCATCATTAAATCTGTAAAGAAAAAAAAAGTGAAAAAGTGGCAATTTCTTTACAACAGTATTCTGCAAAAAGCACTATAGTAAACACTTCAGTACCTTACTGCACACATTAATTTCAGAGCTCAGAAATTACTAGGTGTTTGAAAACTTTGCAGTAGGTAGTCTTTATGTCTATGCTTATTTACACAAGAGCATAGCTGCCTTTGTGGCTATCATTTGGACCAGAGTGGAAGCTGAAAAGCTTGTTTTGCACATTTTTCTTTTCATGGCAGCACCTTCTGGCAACGGAAATGCTGATATTTAGAAAGCTTTGACAATTAAAAATAACTTGAGATTTCTGGGGTTCAGTGGGAAAGCAAACTTCTACACAAGATTTTTTTTTTTTTTTTTTTTTTTTCCAGTAAGTATGACACTGAGAGACTGATTAGTGCAAAGCAATGAGCGGTAAAATTATGGGACAAAATACCAATGACAATTTTTTTTACATCAGTATTGTGCAAACTGGGTTTTTTTCTCCGCATTATTTTGAGCCTTAAAATAACAGTGCCAGCCCTGTGTGAAACTTGACATTCTTGTGTCACACAGGGTTCATTTTGCTGTGTGCAGTTTTGCACCTTCTCCCTTCCCTGCTCAGGTTTCAGACCTGAACGGTCTGAAACCCTCCAGTCGCAGTGCGGAGTGGGTCACGCTTCCTGCTCCTCCATCAGAAGAATTGCTCTCTTTAATGAGAGGAAAAGAACAAAGAATGAATAGTGGTACATTTCTGGCACATGCTCACAAAACTAGGGAGTTTTGTGGGCATTTTCGTGAATATTAGCATGAAATGGTGTATCTGGTGATAAGCAGAACCATGAATCCACGAATAATGGCAAGCTGAGTTTGAGTCACATGTTGGTCAATGTATTTGCAAATCTCTCTTTACATTATTTGACCAGACATAACAAATAGGCATTTCTTCGTTTGTTAATGGAAACACGTTCTACAACATAATCTATTAATGAAGTCCAGATGGCAATGCAAAATTGTACATTACTATTTTGTCATTTGCTCATGGAGCTAGTGATATACTATAACTCCACCTTTCATCAAAAGTCCCATGGCTACATTTTTCCTCAGTATGGGGACAACTGATGGTTTTTCATTAATACTCACTCTAACTCCTGTAAAGGCAGCTGTCCTCCATGGGATACTGTTTCAACACAGTGGCCACACAGGCAGGAACCAAGAGAAGCAGAGACAGAAGCAGGAGCAATAATGTCCAGTCCCAAGGAGCATCAGAGTCATTCCCAGTTATTAGCAGAGCAGTTGTTAACTCCCTTCACTGCAGCTCTTGTGTATCCCTGGTAAAAATCCCAACCTGGCTCCTTCCAAGAGGATCTTTCCTCTTCCCATAAAACACTTTGAGTACAAGGCAAAGGAAACATACAGGGGCTAAGTACAACACAGCCTTGCTCTTGTAGAGTGTGAACCTAGTAATTATGCCCTTGCAGTTATGTTTCTGGCTTTATAAACTCATGATGAGAGGACATGCTCTTGAGTTTTGCAGAGAAAGGAAAGAGCAATTGCCAATAATTGCATCAATGAACGAATCGCTGAGATCATTCCTTATGACTTGTCTCATCTGATTCCAACTTCCATAAATGCTTAAAAATACATAATAAATCTGAATAGTATTTTAAATGAGTGCTGGCATGCATATTTTGGGTGATGCTTGAACAGTAGTAGACATCATTGCCAAATCTGCCAGTCCAGGTGACTGCCAGTTGATGTAGATCAAGAACAAGGGTTTGGAAGGTATAAGACCTAAAAATGATCCTCCTTGTCTATGAAACTACCCTTTCTCTGATTGTTTTGGCAGTAATTTCCACTAATGCCTTGCTTTATCTTTTCTGTCTTAAATTCTCAACTGGAGTGTTGAGGGGTAAAAATCAAATTCGCCTCAAATATCTATGTACTATTTTTCTAGCTGGACTTTGAAAAAGCAGAGGGTTGCAGCTAGAGTTGAAGGCTGACATTTTTCTCTTAAATCTAGACTATCAGATAGTGACAAAAGATCCCAGAGTCTATTTTTAACAGTAATACGGATATATTCTGGCATGGATAGTTTAGAATAAATGCTTTGAAGCAACTCTGCCAGGAAAAATGGAAAATCAACTTAAAGCCAAAACGATAGCTTCATTGTCAGTGTGCCTTCAAAGACAGAGGTTGTGGCAATAAATTCTGTGAGTGACAGTTCAGGAAATTTATACTGGTAAAAACTTAAGTCTTTAATTTTTTCATTCTTTAATATGTCCTTGACTATAGAAGTAAGAAACATCACACAAGTAAAGGAGAATATTTCAAACGAGAGAACTGAGAGGGGAAAGTTATTTTAAAATTAACTATTATATGGCTTTTATGGCATCTACAGCTGAGAAAAACAATTTCAGCGAACCAATATTTCATTGAACCTATATCAGATAAAATGTGACCCATAAATTTCAGAGGTTACTTTTAAAAAATAGCCTCAATTTTATGAAACTCGATGAATAAATACCATCATGTTAATTTTTAATTTTGTGCTTCTAGCATTGCTGGTTTGCTTAGTTTGAGAGGCACTCGGACACTTGCATACAAGTTAAAAAAAAAAAAAATCCCCAAACCCTGGGCGTTTGAAAAAAGGACCTCTTCCACCTTTTGAAAAATATCTCATGGCCATTCCGAGCAGTGGTGATCTGGAAAGAAAACAGATTAGAACGTTTGATAATAGAGGAAGGAAATATTATTATCACAGCTTGAAATCTGTTAACAGGGCCTTCCAAATGGGGCAAACATTAAAGTCAAATAGAAACTCAATTACAGGAAGATTTTCAACTTGTCAAAAATAATTGCATTAATGTCAGCAATGCTGAAGGTCTAAAACAAGGAAACTATTGTACAGTGTCTCTAGAAAGAAAGATTAAAGGAATGCATGGCGTAGTTTTAGCAAAAGGTCCAAAAATGCTCACATTTATTTTGGTTTGAGTTCTGAGGCCAAAGACCACAATGCTGCATAAAACTGAAACATCAATCCATAACTTTCTGACAGATGTTACATCACAAAGACTGTGGAATACTCAGTAAGAGGAACCATTTTTTATCTGCTATGCTCTGAACCGAAGATTGCAGTGAATACCACATAGATTCAAGCAGTTTGGAGTAGCTTTGAGATATGAGCTGGTCTGTACTTGAAAGCTTGGCTCTTATTAAGGGAGGGAGGGGGGAATGTTCTTCTGCCTCTGCAACTAAAGTTTCTGCAAAGAAAGCTTTATTTAAGAAAATGAACTGAACTGTTACAGAAAATGCATATCTGTTACTGCTTTAAGTGGTAAATTTTACCTCCCTCAAGGGCTATCATGTTATAGAAAATCTTTGAATCTTTGAAAATCTAATGTCTGTTTTCATTATTTCAAAAGCCTAGGTATCACTAATGCTGTCTTCAGGATTCTACTGCAAAATTAACCAAAAAATGAGTAGTTTCACAAAAAACAACAACAACAAAAAAAACACATTATTTTTTGTCCTCTTGATTTCGCAGCCAAGACTGAGATGTTGAGCTTATATAACTGCTATCCTCCTGTTTTATTAGATAGAATAGTCCATTTTGATTTCAGAGTTAGGTGCCTTATCTATTTAGCCATTTTTGAAAATTTCCCTACAGGTCTATTTTCATCTTTAGCACTCCTAAAGTCTTTTCCTAAGCGTGTAAGCTACTTTCACAGTGTAGTGGAGGTTCTGAATTTAATTGCTTTTAGAACTTGATATTTTCTTCCATATCGTCCATAGAAATCCTTCCCTTTCTCCTTTCTTTGGGTGTGCAAAATCAGGAGCTGATTATGATGTTGTCGATGTCTTCTGGCCAAAATGGCTTTTCATGAAAGCCTGTACCACAAAAGTGATGCAAATGCTAATTTTCTTTTAATCTACACAAGTAATTGGAGTTCCATAGCATTATCACTCAATAGCACATACTAATATTTGTGACATCCACACAGTAAGAGCCAGTATTCTGCTAACAGCCAGAGTCAGTAACACTGTTATGGGGCCAGACCAAATACTTTCCCAGTCAGTAGATTTCCTAAAACTGCTTCATGGACCAGCAATGAGAAAGAAAGGTTCAACCTTTGCCATTGTTTGTTTAAGAGTTAAAACAAAAAAATGTGATTCAGCATCTCTCCTAGCATCCCTTCACCTTATGAAATCTGGTCTAATTTCTTTACACTAGATCTGCTTCCAAATGCTGTTCTTTGTTACAAGAGCACAGGATTTTTTAATAAACAAAATAAATGTACATAGCAGAAACACTTTATTTTGTGCTAGCTATTTATTTTATTCACATCACAAAGAGATTTAGAGCTCACCTTTTCAAAGCTGCGTGCAGCTGGATTATTATGCCAGGGACATGTATGTGGGCAGCGTAAACCAGACTGAGAGATTGCTGAGGTAGAATTCAAGAAATCATGGCTTATTTTGTACCATGATTCCGCAGGCTCTGCTGCTATAGTACAGGGTGCTCTGATAACTCAGCATTAACATGTGACCCAATTAAGGCGATCAAGTTTGCATTTGACTTGAATGGGCTGCCTTGGATCTGAAAGGCTAGAGAGTACCAGTCCTCCAGACAGGACACCATGGTAGAGGGGATCACAGTTCCTTCCAGCCCATGTACCTAGATTTTTTTCTATAGAAATCAAGGTGCTGCATAAAATGGGAATAGACTGTGTCTCATTGTTCTCCAGCATGGAATTAAAGTACACCGGGGAGATGTTGGTTGTAAGAAACAGCCACAGCTCCAGGAACCTGGTGCCTCAGCAGCAAATTAAGATGCTACTCCATCTGCTTCCCAGTCAGTCATCACTTTAAAGCAATGGATCCACTGAGTTCTCTGCTTCGCAGCCTTGGCTGGGATTTAACTGCAGTTGTGTCTAGTCAACAGGGACAAAGGGTGTCCCTTGCAGAGAACCCCTACATGTTAAACAACACGGTTAGGTGAGCTAAATCCCATCCTCTCCCTCTGACCCTGACCAGGTATGCTGCCTGTGCCTGTGGTATAGAGGTGCAGAGTGCAGATTTTCAGTCACAGATTGATCCCACATCCCAGAAGACCAATACCTGAGGCAGCTTCAGCAAGGAAACTGTTCACTCTAATGGCTTATAGGCAGTAACTGAGAGCACTGAGGCCTGAATCACTCTCTGAGAGTTCCTATTTCTCACCAGTTACAGCAGCTGCTGAGTAGAGTGACTGAGGTAAGTACCAAGCATGCCAGTTGCCGATGTACTTGAAGATGAGGCTTCATACATGTCAGAAGGGACAATTGTGGCCCAAAGCACCTTCAACAGCATTTAAAATAACACATGATCAGGACAAACTTTATACATTCTTATTTTGTGAGATTTGTGAAAATCCTTACATTTTCATTACATGTCAGAAATCTCAGACATGCAAGGGAAGCACAAGCAAGAATGAAGTTCACCAAGGAGTTCAGAGTGAGCTTGAAATCTTAGACTATTTTTAGGGAAGATTCTGGCCACTTACCTGCTATTTCAGTCTTGTTGCATCTACTTTTCACTGAGGTCTATGTTTTTGACTATTTATTATAACTCAGACAGATCCTATGCAATATAATCAGTCAGGTTTTAATCTGTTATCAGTACAGGACTGCATGATATTAACAGGATTGTAAGATATGGTTTTGTCCTATTTTAAAATGCTCAAATGAGTCAGTTACATAGCAAACTGATGGTAAGACAGCCTTCTATCTTCCTTTAGTATGAGAGAGACATTCCAGTCCATTACCAGACTGCAGTTTAGCAAGGACTCATTCAAAATGTTGATAATGGATTAAATTGTTTTGAGCAGAACAGCATAAATAATCTCCTCCTACTGACTAAAATTTATAGCTGTGGCTTACATAGTAGCTTAGCAGTTCACATATGGCTTATGTCAATGGCAGAAACCATGTTATTTTCTAAATCGCATTGATTTGTTATGTGGTACTGAAAGATCTTAAACAGAATCATTGGCTATAAATTACAGAATCTAGTCTTCTACATTCTTATCTGTGTTTCAGATCCGTCAAAATCAGCCCAAGAGTCAAGTCTTCTATGTACACAATGCTACTAGTCAAAGAATAAGAACTAAGACCATTCAATTTCCTCCTTTTTTGGAGCCAAGCCAGGCTGACATTTTCCTTTCTGTTAGTTTTGGCAAAGAGGAAAGAGAGGGAAAACTTTACTGCTCTGTTACTGATGGTTTTTTTATTTTGTTTTTATTAAAAATGTTGAAACATGGGCCCTCTGTCAAAATTATTTTATTATTGAAAGCTGGGTGGGGTGAATGAACTGGCAGCAGTTCAGAAAGCCATTAATGGTACTGATAACGGAGAATCCTATTCAACCTCCACAGCACTGCAATACTTAATTGCAATAAATTTTACTGAAATCCGGTGACTGATGTGTACAGTTAATGAATCGGTACAGATTCAAAGGTTAATCTGCTGGGAGGTAACAAGCTCTGCCCATCTGATATTGTAACCAAAATATGATATTTGTTAGTTACATGATGATATTTTTTGGGCACATAACAGAAAAAACGAGTTTTTATTGGCTGCAGATTTGATAGGTCTCCAAGACCAAAACATTGAAAAAGCAACAACCTTAATGGTGATTCTTGAACCACAGACAAAACTTAAATATATTAGAGGTGAAATGTGACCCCCTGAATAAAATATATTGTCAGACATCAAAGGAACTGCCTGAGAAACAGAGTGTTCCTTGAAGCAGGCTTGCACGCATGTCAGAGAGCACTGGGACCCCAACCAGCCCTCCTTCTCGGCAGCCCACAGCCCTTTCCAGATAAATGCCCTGGATCTTTTAAACAACCAAAGTGACAGAAGGACTAGGCAAAATTTTTAGGGAAAAGTGTGCACTAAAACATCTTAAAAGCATCACTAGTAGTAAAGTCACTTATGGAAAACAAACAGCATGGCCCAAACAAACTCAACATTTGAGAGAAAACAGGAACAGAAAGGAGGCAAAAGAAAATTAAACAAGAAACAAAAGTGGGAGTAAGATTAAGAAAGCTGATGATTAATGCCCTTGCTTTGGCCTCAGGAGATGTGCGTTCAGATCTCTGTTCTGCCACACATTTTCTCTGTAACTTTGGACATACTTAAACTTTCTGGGCCTCACGCCTGTTTCTTCTATCCCTCCCTCCTCCATTTATACAACAAGGGTAACAGTAGCTACTGAACAACAGAGATAAAAATGTTGAAGCCTGTGAAGGATGCAGGGTATCTGGTTCCTTGTAGGGATACATGGTAGACCGAAAATGTGCTTGAAAAAGCCTAACTAGAGACTACGACAGCCTACTGCTTGTGAGATAATGCTGTGTGCTGGACACTTCATTTCCTGTTCATAACAGAGGGGAATGGTCTAAATAAGACTGTTAGGGAGTAAAATGTGGTGATTCCTCCAGTATATCCATCTCACTGTACAGTTGTCTAAGGGCCAGCAAAGGTTAGAAACCAATTGGTGCCAGTTATGTGTGGAGCAAAGGCCTCTGTTCTTCGTTTGGTCCTGTAGGCCCCAGTCAGCACCTCTCACACACCTCACAGCGCAGGGTCACAGCCAGTGTGGCGAGGGATGCTTGGAAGAAGGGGTGAATCAGAGAGGATCAAGAAGAAAGTGAGTGGAGGTGGCACAGCTGGAGGGAAAAATGCTGAATTATAAACAGGAAGTTTCATGCTCCGCTACTGACTTGCCATGTGTTCCTTGGCAAATTGCTTCTCCTCCTCCTCTTGCCCAACTGCAAAATAAGAATCATAATACTTGCTGACCTACGACAGAAGCATGGTGCAAAGGTGGACACCTGAGTGATCCAGTGACACTCTGAAAATTTGTGCAGATCTTGCTACATATCCATATTTCTGGATTTCATCGTTCTTCTTCCTTCTTTTTGTAGGTTCATGTGTCATGAAAAGTGCATTATTATTTTATTCCATGCTTTGATAGACCTCTCTAGCACTGAGCAGATAATAAAATAATATAAACATAAATATAATATGATCTTAATTATGTAATGATGAGATGTTCCTGATGAATGACACATTTTCTATAGCATTTTTATGAATAAATTGTAAGCACTTTCTAAGTGAGTTGGTACAGACATCATCATTATACGTCGTGAAAGACAAGTAACTGATGCACATAGCAGCAAAACAACTTGGCCAGGCCCACTCAGCAGACCAAATACAAAGTAGAGTCTGTCTGAAAGTCTCCCAAGGCCAGAAGGCTTACTTTTAAAACTTACTGTGTTCTTTGGTATTGATTTGTGAATAGGCTATGACAGAGCTGGAGTGTATGCATTCTCGCTAACCTAGGAGGAAGCAGCATCTCTGTGTATCAGGGTAAAATATCCACCTTGAGACATATCAATACTTACTTTCTTTGGTAGGATCTGACAGAAAAACACTACTGCCATAACTGGGACCAAGTAATAGTGCAGTCTGCCGAAGAGTCTATAGACTAGAGACTATATCTTCCCAGTAAATAAGACACTGGGAACAGAAATTAGTGGGTACGCTGTCCTGTTAAGTTGACCTAATGGCCTTTAACAGACCAGCCAGGGCCCTTCTAAAGAAGTCCCAGGCTCTAGTCTGGAAATTAGTGTGGGCCAGGGATCATTCTGTGCCCACACCCACAGGTGCTTGGTGGTTACCAAAGGACAAGTTGGGGCAGGAATTTACTTTTCATTTCTTTTGACTTCTGTGCTTCCTCTCTCAGGAAGCGTCACTACTAAATATAGTGACAAAGACCTGGCAGTTAAGGCGCTGAAGGAAGGATGAAATAAAGAGGAGATAATTTACAAGCGCACTTAATCAGAAACCTGGCAATAGTCTTTTCTATAGTCTTTCCATTTTTTGTCAGGCTGCAGAGTGATTCATAGGCAGGTGGTTACTGATTACACTGTTATCTTATTCAGTAATAGTTGACCTACAGACAAACCTACATGCAACATGCACCTAGAACTGGAAAAATTTGTTTCCATTCCATCTTAATATTAATACAGAGTCCATGGAAGACAATGAAAAGATCTTCAGGATCTAGACCAGGATATACCTGCAAGTTCAGACTGTGGGTCACAGAACCGATTTTGCTGAAGGGCATGGCCAAACCTCATGGAAATCTGTTAGTTTTAGATATCAAGTAACTAAAATGCTACTTAACTATTTCTCAAAATCCTCAACTAATAAAACCATCACTGCAGATGGTTTTATAGTAAATTTCAATAAGTTTGTTTGTCACCGTCTTTGATGATAGGATACAGATTGGCTATTCAACACTAAACTTAAGATTCTCAAACAAAAGTCTCAGAAGAATAAATCTGATAGTAAGGAATCTAATCATTGGCATAGAATGGTGTGATGACTACAGTAATGTCACATAGGCATAACATAATGCACATAACAAATGTTACAGGACAGACTTTTTAATTAGCAATTAGAAAGATTTGATTAAAATTTTAGATTTTTGCAGGATAACACACAGAGATATTAAGGAGCATTAATGGCATCAACAAGATCATATACAGATCTTCCTATCTTCAAGACAAACACATAGCAAATGTTAAATGCTGTGCTGATAGCTAGCCATTGGCCAGGATATAAAATTGGAAAGACTGGAAAGAGATAAGAACTTGAAATATTTTCTCTGAAAGGAAAGCTGGTAGGAGGCAGCTGAAATTTACACGTACAATACTTATTATTTCTTCTTTCTTAACATATATTGAATGCTTAGTGACAGGATATAGTCAGGAGTTCTACATAAGGGCTTGAATTAGCAGAGACACAGCTTTATACTTAAGCTTATTTTTTAATGCTGCAGTAGCATTCATAATCTGACAAGGAGAATCTGAAACTAGAATGGTCACTCAGGAGATTTTGGGGAGAGGCAGACGGTGTTTAGTTTTATAATTTATTACAGGTTTTGTGTTTATATTGAGCTTACATAAGGATAAACTTAAGTAATACTAAGTAATGAAATAGCATTGCCAGACTATCTTTTAGAAGGAATTATTAATTTATTGAAAATAAAATGTATTAATATATTTTTATTATATACATATGCATATCAGGCCAGTCAGTTATGAATGGTAATGGAGAGCTAGGCTGAAGATACAAAGATGAATTATAATAGTGTTATAGTTGTAAAATAGTGAGTGCCCTGGTGACTAAAGAATCATATTAGAGTAGTATCAAAAGATCTTGATATATTGTAGAGTAAGAGCCCAAAATTCAGAAGTGGAATTCAACACAGCAATCTTTGAATTAAAAGAGAACCTCTCTTAAATACCTCCCAAAATTTCTAATTATAAGGCAGTAAGGATCAAGTTTAGGATATGACCATGTGTTGACTGACTGCATGAAATACCACCCTATGGGCTGTCACAAAGCTATCTTTGAATAGTTTAATGTCTGTAGTCTAACCAGGCAATATCATGTTCAACATCAAGAACATATGATGGATCAGGCATGGTCAGAGTCAGTATCATGGACATGGTCACATAGATCAGCTATGCTCGTCTACAATTGGCTGAGAAACGTAATAAACTAATCCTGAACAGATTTCGGCTTGTGTGTATCTTGAAGGAAAACACAAATTTAAGAGGGTAATGAAAGGAGCAAAATGTAAGTGCACAGAACTTTGTAATCAAACAGTTTATACTGTGATTAGATTTGTCGTCATCATATCATAGTACTGTTAGTGAGATATACTCTGAACACCATTTTCCTAGTCCAAGCCATTTGATCCTAATCATTCTAGAAGTCAAGTCTGAGAAGTAGGAAGGAGGCAGATTTTCAGAAAATCAGCACTTTCCAAGGTGTCTCCAAAAATGATTCATTTAAATTCCTTGATTGCTTTTTAATAATTTAACAATATTGTATTTAAACAAATCCTCTTGCACAGTGTGTGACATTACTGACATGATCAGACTGTGACATCCTAATTTAACTCAGTCTTTCCATTGGGACACTTTGTCATGCCATATGTGGAAAATTCAACACCAGGAGTAGACAGAAGAGATCAGGTAATGAAAGAAGTATCTTTTAAATAAAAAGTAGAGCTCTTATTATGTAGTGTTTAACCTAAAGTGGAAGGCTATCACTAAGCTACCTTCTGCTGGAAGACTTTTATTGTTCTGGGCTTTTCTCAACTGGTAGGGTCATTTGCTAAAGAAAATATGATTCTGTCTAGTCCCTTTAATACTTATCTACCATCAAGATACAAAACAAAAACAAAATTGAGACTGCTTCTTTGGCACATGAAACAGGTGGAACATTTCTCCTTTGTCTTTGTCTGACATGAAAGATTGTAGCATCTCTGAACTTTAAGGGATGTGTCCTTTGGAGAAATGCCCCTTCCGCTGGTTCTCCACAAATATTGGCAGGTTGTCAACTTCTTTCCTTGGCTTTGCCAATGACAATATTCTGTGCTTCAGTGTTTCCTTTGTGCATCTGTGTCTGACATGATTTTCCTTGCATACAGAGAGAAGTGTACAATATTCTGGTTTGAACAGTGTAAGTAAAACAAGTTGCCTGCAGACTATACACAAATGAATTTTGCAATATGCATTAATGAAATGTGACTGATGTGTTTAAATATAGGATTTTATCTGAAATAGACTGATATAAAGATGGGCTTTACCTTATTCCATTAGCTGAACTTTTGGTTCTGGGGGAGGATGGAAGGAAGAAGGATGAGATGCTCAAATTTTGTTTAGACACTTACATCAAAACCACATGTGTATCACTAACCACAAGACAAATCACTTCAAATGTTGATGCTGCCCAATTTGTCCTACTTTATCTGTCTGTGTCCTGTCTCTTCACCTAGTTACCAAGCATGAGTTCCTTGCCAAACAAGGCAATGTGTATGCATATTCAAAGTGAAGGGACTTTTTCCAGCTTACTGTATTGTCTCATGAAGAGGTTGCTTATGACTAGTGGCAGAATTTCTCTGAAAGGAAAAAACAAATGTGTCTTTAGTCCTTTAAAAGGCAAATACCCACAGTGGAATATTTTTAGCATGAGCAATTCACTGTTAATAGAGCTAAGACTTGTGAAAAGTGATGAATTTTGGGCCCTCTGGTATTTTCTGGCTCCCCGAAGAACTCTAATATTCATCCTGCTTGGCTCACATGTTAGGTAACATTTGAAATAGGAAGTCTAGGATATTTTCAAAGATTATGTCATGTTTCCAGAACTCACCTAAGGAAAAAAAGCCTTTTGCATAAGAATGGTGCTAAAATATGCTGACAGCCTTTCATTTTCTTTTTTAGAATATGTAGCACTGATCTACATGCGAACAGATGAGAAAAGACTCAGTTTATAGCACTCCCAGGAACATCATTCCGTTTTCACCTGCAGAAGGAGTGGTGACAGTGAGTAGCTGTGTATGTAATTGTAGATTTGTTTTTCATTACATTTAAAATGTTTATACTGTTGGCTCCAAGATTAGAGAAAGTCTGCACAGGAAATCAAAGCGTTAAATACACAAGTCTAGATTTGACATCAAATGTAGATTGAAAGTTTTCCGATCTCAGTTTACCAGAAATTCAAATGATGATATCAAAACAGGACAAGAAGGGGGAAATAAAGAAAAAAAGTCCAGTATTATCAAATTGCAGCTCTGGACCAAGATTTGCCTGTCCAGCACAATAAAGTTCTTACTGTCTATGGAACTTCAGAGAAATCTGTCGTCTTTGCTTGGCCTTTGAAGTCACCAAGACACCATTGCCTGTGATAAAAGAGTTTATTTATAACTTGCTCAGCTTATGTCTTTTCCCACTGAACCAGCAGGCTTTCCAAGGTTTGGGGATATAATTTCAAGGGCTGTTAAACCTCTGTCAAAGTTTTGCTGGCCCCCTAAGGAGCCTGACTATCCAGCATTCTGTTTGCTATGACAGGGCTTCATGTGAAAGCATTCAGAAAACTGACAGCTTCAACTGCTACAGTTTTTGTAACAGAAAGTGGCATTTAATCTGAAAAATAACATTAGCAAATCAGCATATAATTGGCTTTTTATTTCCTGCCTTTCCCCCCTTTTCTTTTTGCCTTCCTAAGAGATAAGACAAAGCACAACGCTTTAAGTTCCTGATCTCCATGGAAAGATGCTATTTGTACATAACCCAACAAGCTGCAAGAGGCAGCAACTGAGGATTTTAGTATGATGAAAGATGTTAGAGCAAACCCTTGACAGAGATTATAGCACAGAATGTAGCACTGTTTTAGGGTAATATTGTAATCCTTCTGCCAGTTGTTGTCAGCAGTGAATAAAGACTGGCTTAGTATATCTAAAGCGCTAGTTCTCAAACTGTGCAGTTTGTCCTGTCACATTGTTCACATCTACTATCAAGCATTTCATTGAAAACTCAGTCCAACACATTGCTGAAACAAGATCACTTACTGTGGCCCCAGAAACCACTATGGTTTTGGAACCATTGATCCCGCGGTCCTCCCAAAATGAGCAAACACCAGCTCCTTCAGGGAGGATTAGAAAGTGGATCTCCACATAGCATTTTAGAGAAAAAGCAGAGAGACAGGCGCAATGAATAAAGCATATGGGTCCATCCAATCCTGCTTGTGACGGGGGCCAACTGTGGAAACATGGCAAAGGGTTTAAGGGCAGGATGAGTGTCCTGCCCTTAAAGTGTAGTACTCCAGCCTTCAACTTTTGGGGTTCAGGGATTTCCTAAGCATGAGGTTGTATCTTTACCATTTAACTCAATGACTATTCAGAAAAAAAATAACAGTAAAAATGACAGAATTGAGGAATATAATGTTATCACAGCAAAAAAAAATTGCATTTTATCAATAAGTCTTGCAGTCAGGTACATTTGTTCAGCCTTTTACAGTCTTAACACATTGTTCTTAACATTAAACTTCTTTAAAATTATTAACATTTAAACTACATTAGACTTCTGTCGACATTAAATAAGTTCTTGTTGGATATGATAGTACAGGAAAGCTTTCCTTTTAGTCTTCCTGTGATATTTTGTACACATTGAGTGTGTCACACTCCTGCAGGGATGGATGGTGTCATAAAGCTGCTCTTATTTTTCTGTTTTTTTTTCCCTTAAAGCAGAGAAGAGGATACCAAGCTGTAGGTAAAAAAGCATCGTACACTTTCTATATGTACACACTATATATGTGAAATGCTTTGTGTTGATTAAGCAAAAGGTACTATAAAAAGGCAAAGTATTATTAATTAAAAATTTCTTCTTGTTGCTTTAAGTGATTAAGCCCATATAAAGAAATATGCTCTGCTTCAAGGCAATTGGCCAAGAATGTATTAACATTTTCTTACTTTGGTGTCAAAGATCTTGAAAAATGTAAAATAAATACTCTTTCCTTATAGCTGAATCTGTTTGTATTGCACATCTATTAAAATAAGGAATTACTATTGCCAGTTAGTGGCACACAGAGCTGATTTAGGCAATGACAACTTTGGGAGTCAATTTATATTTGAATCAGGAAATGACTCAGTATTTTCTGAAGTCTTACTTCAAAGCTCACTCTTTTACAGTTAGGTAAAAATGATATCACATCTTCAGAATGTTAAATTAAACAATTGCACCGAGGCCAGGATTTGCTTCTGAGAGTACATTTAAACTCATTTTCTCTACTGTATATACATCTCCCAGGACGATTTTTGTCGTGTCTGGGAAATTAGTGAATAGAGTGATATACATGTTCCCCAGTTCTATGACACCTATTGTAATACTGCATGTCACTTGGTTTTATGTTGCAATACATATAAGTTGCCTGCAGTGTCTTAGAATTAGTGGCTTTATGGTTTATGAATCTCCTGATACTATACCCTATTATTATGTTTGCTGGAATGGGACCTTCAAGCAAAGGTAATAATAAAAAAAAATGTTAGCCAATAAGAAGCATTTCTACAAACAGACAACTGACAGTGGGAAAGGAAATATTTTAACAAAGTAATGTTAATATAACCCAGAACTAATGCAAATAAAATCCCTGAGGAAGACTATCTGAAGAAACATACCATACTTTTGGCATAGTGCACTTTATTGCATGCCCAACACATTTTCCACAAAGCTCTTGTATATTTTCTGTAAGAAAATCTAAAGCATGAAGTCTTACATTTAACAGTTGAAAAAATACATGAGATTTAAAACAGCAACAGTTCTGCTGTATGCCAATGGATTTTTTTGGCAATTGGATCTGAAGCATATGATCCATCTCAAAAAGAAAAAAAAAAAAAAGAGAAGAAAGGCTGATGAATTTGGTCATATAATATGACTGAGTTGTTTTTTTCTTGAATAATTGGAAAGCTTGTGTGGACTATAGAAATATACATAAATAATTGTTATTGTTATGATTGCTAAGCATATTTTCACTTCCATCAGCTTCAGTCTTTGAAGAGTTTGACATAAGGAAGTTTTGGGCTGTGCCTGAGCCCTACTTGCCCTTGCCACAGTCCACTGATGTGACAGACACAGGAATTCTGCAGACTGGCACCACAGTCCGCTCTGTCAGCAAGGCTACTGCCCGTGGTGGCAGACATATTACAGTGCCTGGGCCCTAAAATGGTAGGTACACACACAGATATCTCAAACGGAAAGTATTGCTGCTTTTCTTGGTGGTAGCAGCACATTTCACCCATTTTATCCACCTCAAATACATTTTGTTCTACTCTATTTTACCCCATGAAGTGCCTTAGTGATAGTACATATGCACTGATGATTATTTTTAAATAACAGCTGCTTTGACAAGGCAGCCACTACAACTTTCTGGGTAGCCAAAGGTCACCCACATTCATTAGCCTGTTGTGCCGTAGGTAAACACAAACACAAGGTAAGCCCATTTCCCTTAATGGGATTTTGCCTCTTATTGTTGCTTCCATCCAGTTATATAGAGATGAATAATCGCAAATGTATCGCTTTTGAAGAATTTAAAAGATGTTTCAACATCCTACAGACAGCTTATTACTACTCTTGGTGCATTTTGAAATTGTAATTATGGAAGATTTTCAGACAATCTCCACATGACTATTTGAAAGAGTCAGAGGTAAAATGTTCACGGCAGAAGCAGAGAGATCCTTTTGCTTAATTTAAGCTTTGAGCACAATAGTACAATGGCTGAATAAGTTGAGCTTCATTCAGAAATGTAATATGTTTAAAAGTAACTGGAGATGGCCACAAGCTGGAAGAATGGAAGGGTTCAATATTTTAGGCAGGAAAACACTCTATAAAATGTAGTAGGAAAACACTCTATAAAATGTAAAATCTAAACATTTGAAGTGTTTGTGTAACCAAAATCAAACTGTTAATGATATTTGTCTTTAAACACTTATCAGCACCATGATGGAAGGTGGAGTGGCATCCCATCTAATTTAAAAACATACACTATCTGACATTTTTGAACAAATATAATGACATTTAGTTTAGTAGATTATAAAAAATATATTTGTTTAACAAATGAAAGTATCTATAAGGACGCACTGTATGCAATCAAATTGGCAGTGCTGGAAAGCAGAAATAAACTGAACCACACTTGATAAAAAATAAAAAATAAACTCACATTTTTGTAACATTTTAGTATGTTCTGATCTGTTCTACATTCAGTGGTCTCTGTAACTCCCAAGGCTCTTCATTGCTGAGGGGAAGCTATTATTTTCTGTATTTGTCAGCAGAATGATACAGTATATCTATCCATGGCAGTTTTGCCTGTGTAAAATTAATTATTAAAATCATCAGTAAATCCTCAACCAGTCTTTTTCATTCAGTTCCATTCATCCAGTCTAACTATATGAAATAAATAAGCAGAGAATTACAAAGGTTCAAGGAGACCCAGGGCAAAAGTTGAGACCAGTTTATGTGTAATCCATTCAAGTAAGTTTCAAGCAGCTATAAGAAAAATTAAAAATCAAAGTAACTGAATCTCGAAAGGTTCTGAGGATTGGAGACAGATATCCACATTGCTGACCCAAATGTGGGCCCAGAAAGCTAGATGTAATGGCAGAATGCCATTAGTCAGCTTACTTCTCCAATCGCCTAGTAAATCCAAGTTCAAGTACCCTTGTCTTACAAATACTTTTTGTATGAGGTGTTATGGAATCAGATTCTTTGACATGAATCCAAATAATGCCCAGCTTCTGTATATGTTTCAGGCACAGACTTTAGACAATGTTCCTGTGCTACTGCTCTTAGATAGAGGAAATGAAGTTCCATTTTTTAAACTTTATTTTTTTTCAAATCACAATTATTTCTGAGATTTAGTTAACCACTAAAATTTATTATTCTACCCACTATGATTCAAAAGCCATGTTCCACTGATATTTCAGTAGATCCAGCACTACAGACTCCTGTCAGTCAGGATGAACACTGGTTTAGAGACAAGTGCTGCAATTAGAAGAATGGATTAAAGGTGCCTTTAAGCCATGTTTTCTACAATTTTTTTTTTTTTTGATTTTATCCCAACAGAATTTCTAAAAACAAAGCAATAGCATTGTTGACACCAACATTCCCTGTATCCACAAGGAATAGGGACATTATTTTTTTTTTAAAGGTTTAGATCCCTTGGATCCACTTGAGGCCTCCAAAAAGACAAACTGCAACATCTTCAGAAAAGCTGAAAATAGTGGTAGTCTGGAAGAGCTGAAGACTGGGGCAGGCAGGGAGTGCAGTTCTTGCCTTGCTCTTTCTCCCTGTAACTTCTTACAGGGAGCCTTCCTTACTTCTCCAGCCTGCTGGAGACTGATCTAGATGGACCCTCGGTGCCAGTCCTGCCATTCAGTCTCTTACAGAGGTGGCAGTACTCCAGGGCAGCCGCAGAGCCCAGCATGTATGTGCCTCCTTAATACAGTGCATAGCTATTTCCTCCCAAACTCTGAGCACTTCTGCCTTGCTATTTTAAGAGTCTGGCACACTGGTAATGGTCTAGATTTCTCTGGCTTTCCCATAGCACAGTGCAGATATTGAAGCTTTTGATCTTTTGTAATAAGAACCTCACATTTTTTAAGAGAATGCTGAGGATGTAAGGAGGGATTAGGCATAGGGAATTGCAGTAATGCAATTGCAGTGAATAAAAGTTCTGTAGATTGTCCTGGACTAAATCTGCCCTACATGTTTTACCGAAATTACAGGGATTGCAATGGTCTCTTTCAAGAATTTATAGATTGTGGAAGCAAAACACATGAAAACTAGTTCTTACACATTTAAAATTGTTGGGCTACGTGTAGTTCAGTGCCAATAATTAGGACTACCCAGGACACTTTGTTTCCTATGATCCCAGGTCACAAATTCAATTCTGACTCTACATAAAAGTGTGTACCTTCACTGGCATTTTATTAGAGAGAACAGAGGAGGTGTTTAAACAGGTCTGTGAAACTTCACACAACCATCACATCAACCTTCATACAAAAAACACATCAAAAGTGAGGGCGCACAACTGAATTTTTTAGCCTCCATTGATGAAACTGGAATTGCACACTGTGGTGAGAGTGCCACAACAGAACAGTTCTGAATGTTCCTGAATAAGTCAACACTGCACTTGAAAAATAAAAACATTTTGCTTCACTGTAGAAAGCACATACAATTATCCTATCTTTTCTGGAGTGAGGGTTGGAGATGAAGACTCCCTGTGTTTTCGCAGTTGAGTTTTGCCTCAGAAAAAAAATTCATTTGGGTAGCCCAGACTTTTGGTTGTGCATCAACATTTTTTTGCCTAACTACGCTAAAATTTGCCTCACCTCACCAAGAGGGACTCTCCTCCTAAGGAGATGAACACTTGGACAATGAAATGGTAAAGTAAGGTAATCCTGAAGCTAGGGTCATCCTTACTCCCAGGTGAACTCTAATGGCCAGGGCAAGCCATTGCAACCAGGAGAGTTCGGAGCAGGAGCCAGACTACTGCAATCTGCATAAAATAAACAGGCTGGTGATGAGTTGGAGAAGGATCTCACTTGCCAAGCAGTTTTGTAAGTCTTCTGCTTGATGTGAAGTAAATTAGAAGCTCTGGATTTGAGTCTTCACACTTAATTTTAGGCAACAGATCAGCTTGTGTTTTTCAGTAATGAGTGACTATATTAGAAAATTAGACCTTGGGGAATTCCCTCTTGGCAATCCTACAGTTATACTGCTAGCAACTGTTCCAAGAAAGATTATTATATCCACTGCTATATCAGAAAGCTTCATCCTGAATGAGGAGTCCAGATGTTAAATTTATCCATTATCTTCCTGGTTTCTTCCCTTATGCTTAATTCAACATTTCAAATATTTTATCTCTTATCTGGACATTTAAAATGTTCTGCTTCATGGGGAAGATCATGAGATCATCATGTCTGCAGTCTAGAGAACTGAAAAGACCAAGTGCCATTTCAATCAGTTTTTAGGACTCTAAATCATGAAATAAGAATATAAGCTGTTATCCCTAAACATTTTAAGTGAAGTACTTCATAAATAGTCTGGCTGACATAAAAATTCTACCACTTAAGCATCAGAGGAAATGTATAATAAACATTATCTTATGTTGTAAGCTTTCCCTGTATATGTGGAATACTTGAAACACAGTGGAGAAGCCAATTAAAAATATCTTGGAAAAGCAATTGAGTGAATGAGTTGGTCAAAGGTTGCTTTCGGGAATTGTTCTGAGCTTACTCATTTTAAGGTCAACAGTCAATCAGAAACACTGCAGTAAATTGGAGCATCCTCATAGAATCATAGAATCATTATGGTTGAAAAAGACCTTAAAGATCATCGAGTCCAACCATTAACCCTTCAACACCATGCCTGCTAAACCATGCCCTGAAGTGCCCCTCTACACATTTCTTGAACACTGCTAGGGATGGTGACTCCACCACTTCCTTGGGCAACCTGCTTCATAGTTTCACTACTCTTTCCATGTAGAAATTTTTCCTAATGTCTAACCTCACTGAGGATATCTAAACCAATGTCATCCCTTTGATATGAGTGTCAGCCCAGGACGTCTGTCATCAGAGATAAAGTGTGAGCTAATCATGAAAAGTTTTCATAAATGGATAAGTCACGTTTCTTGTAAACCAGATGGAACAGGGAATTTATTTATAGTGCATATACATAGAACAGTGAGGTTCTGATTGATAACTGCAGTTATTCAATGATGATATAAACAATAACATCTGCATAGCCATTCAGAAAGTATCTCTTGCATTCAAACAAACAAACAAACAAACAGCAACAACAACAAAACAAAGCATATTTATAGTTCTAAAGTGACATATTTCACCTATTTTGGATTAACTATTGGTGTGTTAGTAATATTTTCCACTGGCATCTTTGCATTTTGCTGAACCAATGAACCACTTTCAAAACATTTTCCTGTACTTCAGACCTTTAGGAAGGACCCCATATTCTTCTTTCATCATTTCTCACAGTCAAGAAAAACATCTTTGTTGTAGATGCACTTTGCAGAGGTGCAGGTAGCAAAATGAGTAATTACTAGTCATGTAACAGAATTTGGCTCTTCAGCTGCAACAGTGCCAGTATCAGAGCTATGAAAAGACAATCATGGCTTCTTTACATGGATCTCTCTCACCTATTGCTATTAGTGATCATCAGCATTATGTCAACAGAACCTCACTGATTTCACTGTAATCTCCCTTCCTATCTCACTGTGAGAGTATAATAAAGACTCTAATACATCATCTGCTGCTTTTCTCTATTTTTTTCACTTCTCAGATACAGGTATGGACAGAATAAACTGATGAAGAGACCTCTGTGACAGAATTGTCTCTATTTCCTGCAAAAGAGAGCAATACTATGCTCCCAGGGGATTCTGATTAGTCTCTGAGAAGAGGTATACAATAAGTAAATCCATTTCTCCTCTACTCAGGGATAAAATTTGATATGCATTTTGAGATGAAGAAAAAAAAAGTGAAGTCTGTAAATTTTAATAATTAAGCTGAAATCTTCTGAAAACTTCTGAATTTCTATTTTAATATTCTGGAAAATGGTTCATAAAATAATAGGGACAAACAAACACCCTGGGGAACAGATAGGAGAGCTACCACTGGCTCTGAGTTGAAACAAGGCAGACTTAGGCAAGATGTGTATAAATAGCACTGTACATTGTGTTCACTTATACTGTCAGCACATTTTTCTGAACAAGCTACCAGCAGATAGCATCATTTTACATTCTCATCTTTTATTAGAATTCATAACGATCTAAAAAATGCTTGAGGACCTCATATAGGTTAGTCATGGTGAAACATCAAAGTAGACAGGAGATTAACAGCACATGGATCTCAGGGAGAACTTCAAACAATTTGAGTGATTTGGTCCATCTAAAGTTCCCCAAGAAAAATGCCACTTCTTATATGAAACTTGACCCTGAAAAAAAGAAGTTAAAATATTTTTAACATGATCACTTCACTGTCTGTTGTTTCATAGCACTTCTAGGGGTCTAACTCACCATTTTTATAAACAAAGTGACTTCCTGTCTTCTCTCAATTGCTTAAGAGAATGAAGCTTGCCAGCTGATTGAGTTGATTGTGGTAGAGTAGCAAAGGAAGAACATTAAGAGATAGAAGAAAATCCCCACTTTGAGCCCTGATACAAAGCAAAGAACATTTTAATGTGGTCATGTGTTTTGGGGTTTAAAAAGAACAATTTGTATATTAAATTTCTTATCAGTGAGATTTATAATGTCATAGATTGTTAAAGTCTGAAAAAACCCTCTACTTTTCATGAGGATAGGAAAAGTACTGCCAAATAGCATATTTTCACATATCCATTTGAGATAAAGCAACAAACCTTTGCTTTGATACTGTTTATAATCCCTTTCAGTTAGGTTTCTATGAATATTCATAGACTGCTTTTTCTCCACACAAAGTTCAGTGAAAAGATGTAGAAGTTAATTAATGGCTACTTGATACAAATTTCGCTCCTAAGATCTCAGAGTTCATATTTGGAACCAATAGATGCATGTTTTTCTGGAGGGAACCTCTGATTCCTCAACCTGAAGCAGTTTTCACTAGTCATGAACTATATATCACAAACAGCAAACTAAGGGTTCTGTACCAAGGCTATGAAATATGTAACTGACTTATTCCCCATGTTGTGATAAAATCCAATGTCTACAAGTAAAACAATTGTATCCCCATTGATCATTGTTTAAAACAGTGTTACGGATAAATATTGGATAAAACTCTAGCTCCAGAGAGAAATCAATGGGGCTTCTTCAAAATATTTCCTTCATAAGGACCAAAATTTTGTCTCTTGTCTCTGAGAAAACAAATTTATCTTCTGGAAGCTCTCTGACCTGAACACACAGAGAATCTTCAGATCCACCAGCTGTAATTTATTTTGTGTTATAAGTAGAGTTTTTGAACCTCTAGTGAGGCAGAGGACAGTTAATGGGGAAAGAATATAATCCACTTCCGTTTGGCCTTTGTTTTTTCAGATTAACATTAAGTACTGATTTTCATCAGTAGGTAATATGACTTTGTCAGGCAACATTTGGTAACACTTTTCAGAGATGAATGGTAGAATAAGCAGTATTAGAGACCTGAAACTGAAATTTCAGTTGACAATTTTGTATTGGTTCTATAGAGAGGAAATTGTGTTCTCAGGTTATCATCAGGTTATGCCTTTCATTTTGTTAGCACAACAAAGAAAAGATTTCATTAAATATATTCATTAAATATTACACATAGCAG
This sequence comes from Nothocercus julius, assembly GCA_013398735.1. Lineage (NCBI taxonomy): Eukaryota > Metazoa > Chordata > Aves > Tinamiformes > Tinamidae > Nothocercus > Nothocercus julius. The sequence continues at coordinate 752,669 of VZSV01000224.1, read as the reverse complement.
AAAAAGATTATGCAGCAAATTTGCTGTATGTTATTGATTTTGTAACTCCTGGGCCCTGGCACTTTTTGAAAGGAATCAGCAGTACCGTGATCACTAGTTCTGCTAGAGAAGTTTGACTATAACTGCCCACTTGCCATCTGCTGAAGTGCTCACAGGTCAAAGCCCGTGAAACAAAATTCCTTGAATGATCAGGGCCTCAGGACAGTTGGAACCTCATGAACTGTTCTTCATATTATACAAATTTCCATTGTATAATCTTCTGAAAAGGAAGTTTTCCATGTAACTGAAAAAGAACGTGCAAAACCTGGGATTTAAATATGACCTCAGCAAACTTGTGCTCCAAAGAAGCAGGAATACATGCCAAACCACCTAGATGTTATATCACTATCATTATATTTTGCTGTGCTTTATGAATACCATGGGTACTCTACAAGGGAAAAAAATAGACCACACTATGTCTATGATCATACAGGGTTCCTCAACTCTGTCTGTCTTACTGGGCTTATTTGGGTATCCGCTGTTTCATTTTTGACAACTGCCGCTAGCCATATGTCCATAAGGTAGACCTGATAGCTCACTGCACCAGGGCCGCTGCTGGCTTGAAGCAAACATGCTAAGCAGGGCCATCTGTATGTCAACCAACTGATTCATACTGAAGAACTGTGCAGTAAAGAAGCTTTTCACCCTAATAAGTAAAAAGTCAAATAGTTTTTGTACTTTCTCGCTCCTTTCGTGGCTCTATGATACAAGCTGCAGTTTGTCAAGCCTATCAACACCAGCTGCTATTTTTAACTTATATGTCATGCCTGCAACAATCAAGGGTCCCTTTGCTTTGCAGCAATGCCAGAAGGAATGTTTGAGTAGTACCTCCAAAGACAAAGCAGCTCATTACCTCCCAGAGATGTTTCTAGAGGATGTTCTTCTCTGCAGGACTGACCCCTGGTTTAGGCTTTTGCCTATAGAAGAGAACAGAATGGGGTGGCAGAACAGCCACAGCTTGACAGCCAACATTGCCTAAGTGAAAACTCTGTGGAGGCTGCCAGTCGGGAAAGGGTCACAGGGCACATTCCAGTCCTCAGAGCAGCAGCAGCAGCAACTCTGCTGGCCCCCCACTCATCTTGGCCCTCCCCTTGTCTTTTCTCTCTCCTCTAGAAGAAATCAGTCCAGCTCAAGGGAAGCAAAAGTGACTTCTGAGAGGCTCAAGGTTTTTGATCTGATGCTTGGAAACCCCAAGAGACAAAAACAGTGTCTGAATGACAAGAATGACTGCTCTATGCAGAATCTATATCTATGAATCACTGCCTAATCAGCCTAATTAACTTCACCCACGAAGGAGAAATGTTACATATTACTCTAGTCATCTATGTCATATTTAACAGTGTGGACTATTTCAGGCTGCTGAGAAGGTATAGAGATGACAAAAACCATGCAAGCAAAAGCTCTAGTACCTCAAGCACCTGAAATTAGCTAGGTAATTTAGGCTCGTCACTCAATATATTTTTTTTCTCTTTTCTGTTCTCACACAACAAATGTATGAATACGTAGATAAATGAATATGCTGTTTGACCCTTTCCTAGCAGTTCCTCTCTGTCCTCTTCTCCTAGAAAAGGCTCAGTGGAAATACCTCCACTTCTCCAAGTGCTGTGGGAATGGCTTGTCTCCTAACACTTCCAGATCAGCTTTACTTCAAATACTGCCACAGCAGCAAACAGGTCTGATGAGGATTAACACCTCCCTATAATTGCTGGATTTTGATCATTTACAGGAGTGACGTTACTCCCATTGCTCTCATTGATCTTGTTTCATAAATCCCAAGTGCGATATTATCCCTCAGCACTTAAAATACTCTTTAGGTGGTGGGAAGGATGGCAAAGGGGAAGAGGATGAGGGACAGATTGTACAAGCTGCACTTATGTTTAGTACTCCAATCCATATGTTTTATTCTAACTTTCTCTTGGTCTCAACTGGCCAGTTTTCATTGTTCTTTTTGCTTTTTTTCACTTCTCCTTACTTCATTTAGCTTTCTTGGGTTTGTGATGTGTTACATGTGTTACCATGCTTTCCACTGCCCAACTTTGCTGTGCACTTAGAGGTGCTTAGATTCAGTTGTAGAGGAGGTCACACAGAGTTCAGAAATGTTTGGAAAGGGGCTAAAAAAAAAAAAGAGCCTGAGAAAGATCCCTATTTTTCTCTTCTTTTCTTCATGAAGGACACTGATTGTTTTTTGAATTGTCCTGGGGGGACAATTGTTCCTGGGGACTTGCTCTGCTATGGTTTGTCCACAAGCATTTGGGACAGTCCGGTCCGCAGGTACGAGGCTGTGTCCTTGAGAAGGTCGTATGAGCAAGTGAGAGACTGCAGATGAACACGGGATAGATATACCAGGGGAGGGAAGGGGAGCAAAGGAAGAGATATACTGAATCAGTCCAAAATTCCAAATAATTAATCTAATCTTCCTGTTGCTAACCTAAGCAATTCATATCATCCTTCCCCTCAAAACAAGCTGCTGGATGTCACATTTTCTTTTTTATAGGCTTCCTTTAGCCATTAGTCCTATGTCAACTTGTGCAATATATCACGTATCCCTTAAAAACTCTACCTTCATGTGAATGAGTTCCTGAGTTATTAGTTCCTCTGTCCACCCACTGAGTCCTCCCTGTTCCTCCCTGCCGCAGGTAAGCAGCAATCCAGCAGGACGCCCCGAGCACATTCTCACAAAATCACCTCACTGGGAAGATGTGAGTGGTTTTATAAGGAAGAGAACCAGTAACAATTGGCTGGATAAAATACGCATAACTTCTGGCTCTCAGGCAGAGTTTTGCAAGGGATTTATAGGTCAGATGGGCTCAGCAGTTCCAGCCTGCTGCCCACCCTACCTTCACAAAGGCTGCGGGTGTTTGTACAGCTGCGCTCCGAGCTGTGGGAGTCCCAGGGATCCCACAAGCCTTCAGTTCCTCTACCTCCCCTTCATCATTTACCAGCACACAAATGCGCACAGAATGAAACTGTAGAAAAACTGTCCGCTTAGCAGGTTAAAGGCCTAGGATTCAAACCCTGTTTATTTTCTTTGCTTGATTTCCTGCTGCTACAGTGAGTAAATGGTGTTTTTCTCCTTGCCTTTTTTACCTGTTTGTCTATCACTGCCTGGCCCAGAATGAAAGAAACCATCCCTTGCAGGCTCTTTTATATGACTTCAAGGGCCATATAGTGTTTATGTGCTGTTCTGGATCTGCAGCATTTTGTTCTGGCTCTGGGGGTCGGTATAAAGCAGAGGTGGGCACACAGAAGACAAACATCTGCATCTCCTGAAACTTCCCACCAAGGAAGCAAGTTATTTTAATTAACATTAAGTCAATTCACAATTAAGCCCAGTAAATGCTTGATGCTTAGCGGTTTAGAGGAGTTAATATACCTTTTTGAACTGGTGCCATGCATTACAAAATCTGCCAGCTGGGGTGATATTATATTTGGGGAAAAAAAAGGCAAGATATTTCTGAAAATTAGCTAGCAAATTTCAGTCAATCTTACATTCATTAGGATTTTTTATAACAGCAAAAGAATACAAGGGGGAAAACAAAAATCCTCTTGAATTATATCTACTAACCTAATAAAGTCCAGAAATGCAGAATTTCAGTAAAATATTAGTTTAGCAAGTGATTTCAAAAGAAACTCTATTTGTATTTCAAGTATTATTGCCATTCCTAAAGACTGATGCCAATTTGATAAAAGCTGTAATTCAGAGAAATATAAACTCAACTAACAAAAGAAATTAAAAACTGTCACTTTTTTCAAAGGATCCTATTACTCAGTTCTCGCAGACATTTCTAATTAGAGGACTGTATTCATTAACATTTGATATGTTAGCAAACTGCCAAGATTTTTCTTTTTCTCTCTCAGACATGTAGGCCTCAAATCTTCAGCAAACTAAGTGAAGACGCACATCCATATCCAGCCTGCCTCTTAGGATGGACATTCAAAAAGGAGTGCACTGGCTCCAACACAGACAACTTACGGCATCAAAACAGGGCAGGTTTTTAAGAAGTTCTTCACTAAAGGAAAAAGAGAATTTGAAGTTTTTTTTTTTTTTTTTTTTTTTTTTTTTTTTTTCCTGTTGGTATCTGTTCTAAAAAGAAAGAACTCACTGATCATTTTAAAGGCAGTTCACAGTCACTGGCTGAAGTTTAAAGATTATGCCCCTATTTTAAAAATCGTACTTACTGGGAAAAAACAAAAAATTCAGGCTGCAGATTCTGTAGTAGCACTCCAAATGGCATGGGAAAATCTGGCATATTTTAGAAAGTGAAATAAAAGATCCTGGTTGCAATATATTTTGGGTGGTATTTTAATCTCTTTCTGTTTTATTTTTCTCACATTAAGCCACTCTTCACAGAGTCAGAAAGGTGCTCGCCAGCTGAAAAGAAGCACAAAGTGATGGAGGAGGTGCATGGATATGCAAGAAACCATCACTCAGAAAATGACTGTGTTAAAGCTTTTCACGGCCAGCCTCTGTGAGATGCCCTGGGGAAGTATTATAATGAAACACTGCTCTGAGTAGTGTAATTAGGCTAGGAGATCTTCAGGAAAGGTATTCTGGGCAATTACTGGTATATACTACTGCTATACTGAATCTTTCAAAAGTCTTGAGATTGACTTAAATGTCTAGTACTAGAAAAGGCATTTAAAAAGTGTCTTTTGTTGTTGCTGTTTTTGTTCGGTTTGGCTGTTTTGTTTTCTTTCCAGTTGCCTCTTGGCTTTTGACACCTTTTCCTGTTCATATTTTTAGAATTTCTGAACACCTTCAATCATTGAAATATTTTTTTCTAAATAAATGCTGAAAAGATTTTGTTGTCATAGTGTCCTCACTGTGTGAGCTGTGGGGCTGGAAAGAAGAGCTTCATGCCATACTGACTCAGAGGTCTCACCTAGCCGTTGACAACACACATTTCTCCCTTCCACTGAGATATGAACAAGATGCCTTCAAGAGACTTGTATTTTTCACACTTTTGCCTTCCACCTCTACAGGGGTACATATGTACACCAGAAATATAGACATTGCAGAGATGAGGCAACAGGGCTTCTACTGTGAAAGCCCAGGATAAAGAGAATGAGGGAATAATATTTAGAAAACAATGCGGATTGTTGGGATTCTCTGTATTTTCACTAAGGAATGTATCCATTGTTGAAACTCTGAAAAGCTGAAGAAGCAGCTAATCATCTTTTCTAGCTAAAGAAGAAAGTTAGATCATAAGAAGCCAGGACAGGAAAGAACTGAGGGTTTGGAAAACTCAATCTCTTCCTGAGGTACATTTTGAAAAGATTTTGTGGGAGAGATGAAGGAGGTTTTGTTTGACTTTCTGTGTGTTCGGTTTGTTATACTACAAAATAAAAAAAAAAGGAAGGACTTGGGTATAATACAAATCTTTCCAATGTTACAGAAGATCTACCTCCCATACAAATGAAAATATGTGAAGATTGACATTTAAGTTCAAGGATTCTTGTAGTATTGCAAGAGAGAAATTATTGCAAAAATCTGGAGTGCAATTGATCACCAAACAGGGATAAAACATAAATACATCTGGGAATAGATGCACATATTTGAAATCTACTGTGGATTGCAAAAATTCATGATGAACTATGTGCCCATGAAAGAAGAGGTATTCACCAAGCTACTAACCTAAAAGCTACAGGCATATCTGAAGTACTCTAGGAGCTCATTTCAGACCTAGTTTAAGACAGAGGGTTTTCATTTTCTTTTATATATTTTCCCCAAATTAGTGACTTTTAGACTTGTGCCACTTGCATAAATAACAGATATAAAAACATGATAAACAAAGAAATTAGAGTAGGGAGCCTGGCTACTCCCTTACCTTTATTTTTGTCCTCATTGAGCCTACAAATATAGGAAAATCCAAGCACACAATATCTTTTCACCAAATGTTTATGTACAAAATGTATGTTTTATCTAATTATGACAGGTGTCATGTCTTGTCAAGATGTTTCCATCCATTTGCAACTTATAACGAAGTCCAGCTACTACAAACAACATATTAATAGCTCTCAGAGTACAATGTACAGTCTTAATTACAAACTGCATGGTGTCCTCACACTGAAGTGTTATATGTACACTCCTGACTGTATAGGTCACCTCCAATCATATAGGCTTCTGGTAGGACTTTCAAAGAAAAATTTGAAGTGGCTGAGTGATAATCTTTTTGCCATGCTTCTACCCTGGGGACCAAATATCTGAAGAATAGTGAACAATAGATTAAAGTAGTTTTTTGCCTTTATATGCTCCAAGCACAGAAATTTATTACTAGATTTGCATAAAATAACTATGTGGTATCAGCCCACGTTTTTGTAAGCAAATGGTCAAAAAGACCATTCAGTTACAGTCAGCCCTAGCAGAAAGAGTTAGGACTAGCAAGCTTTGAGGATCATACCTGGCATCTTGTCTTCAGATGAGTGGAGTACCTTGGAGAAATTTTAGAATTAGGAAGTGACATCACCCTTACGTTGGCAGCCTTTGGATAAAGATTATGTTCAAGTTTTCTTGTCTCTTTTTAAGAAGTGCTTCATTTAGGGCTCGTTCTCTTTGTGTTCCCCTGTGATTTTCACCAACATTTTTGCTTTTAAAAATATTCCTTCCTGTTTGTCCATTAGCAGTTATACCAAGAACTGGAAATTCTGTAGGAAATATAGCCTACTGGGTAATATGACGATGTGTTTGGCAGGAATGACTCAGGAATATTAGGAAATCCAATCACAAAGAAGGAAAGAAAGAGAATCAGGTATTGAAAAATGCAGAGGCAAATTCTTGCAGGAGATTGTGCAAGGTAATGGAGATTCCCTCTGGGAGTCTAGAAATCTCTCCCTCTAGGTACTGAAAACACATTTTCCAGAGAAAGCTATTGGTATTCAGGGGAGTGTATAACATTCAAGATCTCTGATTTCTTGTTTGTATCTAGCCCAGACAGGTACTAAACACTGAAATTTCTCACGAATTTAGGGGGCAGAGTTCTAGAGGGGGAGGCTTGTTAGACAGTTCTGAATGAAATGCTGCATTCTTCCTAGCCCACTAAACAGATGTTTTGCTATTAAAATTCACACTAAAAAGCTTTTCTGCATATGGATATTTTGCTTAGGCATGATGCAATGGGATGTTAGAAATCATGATTTATGCATATCTTTTTTGTTTGTTATTGTTTTTGTTTGTTTGCTTGCTTGCTTGCTTGTTTTACCGGGGAAAGATTAAGTCCTGAAATAGTTGTTAAGAAGTTACTTTTCAGCTATTGTGACAATTGCCTTTTTATCTGAGTTGTATGAAAAATGGGACTTGATTTAGTGCAATCTCTCAGGCAACTTTCACAAGAGTGAAAGGTGCCCTGGAGGAGAATATATGTCTCTGAAGCAAAAAAGTGATGTAGACTTGCCTATCGGAAGGAATTAGGAGAAGCGCAGCAATCAAAAGTTGAACAGAGATTTCAAGGTCTGTTGGGTCTCCACACAAAGATTTTTCCTTTGTCCTACACCATTCTTCAGCATAGAAACTCTGTTCATGCAGAGTACTGCAGAACAAGAGCAAGAACGATCAAAACTGAGCAATGGTCCTGCATCCTCCAGAAGGGCTGAAAGGCCTGGTAAGATAAAAAAAAAAAATCCCACTTTCTTTGAGGTTACATGGGAAAAAGGATGCTCCACAGTGTTTATCAGTCTTGGACAAATCATTACACTACATAAAGATTAATTTCCGTTAGTAAGTAAAGCCAATAATTTTAAAACTAGGAACTTGAAGTTAGGACTAAGGATCTGGACAGGTGATGTGAAGTCATGCCAAATAGCACTAGAGTTTAAACGGGCAGCTTCAGAAGACCAGCTTTATTCTTTTCTTTGCCATTTCCTGTCTAAAGAAATAAACTCAGCATGAGCAGCAATGTGAAATTTTCACTGTATTTTCTTGCAAATATTTGCATCAAGCTTCATATGACCAGCTTGATGCATTTGTAAACCATTCAGACTTGATATTTAAAGATCTGTAAACATATCCATTCCATTTCTAATTTTTATATCCAAAGACAACATCATACTTTTATCTACAATTAGCTTTTGCTAATGAAGGCTGATATTTTAGAGCTACAAATATGATTAAGGGATAGCAGCATCTATCTTATGAGGGAAGACTAAGCGAGCTGGGCCTGTTTAGCCTAGAGAAGAGAAGATTGAGAGGAGATCTGATCAACATGTACCTTAGGGGTGAATGCAGGGAGGATGGGGCCAAACTCTTCTCTGTGGTGGCCAGTGACAGGACAAGGGGTAATGGGTATAAGATGAAACACAGGAAGTTCCATCTCCATGTGAGGAAGAGCTTCTTTCCTGTGAGGGTGCCAGAGCCCTGGCACAGGCTGCCCAGGGAGGCTGTGCAGGCTCCTTCTCTGGAGATCTTCCAAACCCGCCTGGCTGCCACCCTGTGCCCCGTGCGCTGGGTGTCCCTGCTGGAGCAGGGGGGTTGGACTAGGTGATCTCTAGAGGTCCCTTCCAACCTTAACCATTCTGTGATTCTGTGATTCTGTAAGATTGATCTACAATCAAAGCTTCAGCAATTATATGCTGGACTGACTTTTTGGGCTTTGGCAACTTTTCCAAGGAGCTCTCATGTGCAATTATCTCTTTTAAAGAAGAGCAATACATTGTTGTCATTTTAAAAAAAAATCCTATTTTATATAAATAACAATTTCTTACTAAAGTTCGCAAAGATTTTTATTGACTTACTGTATGATATTAAACACAAGAAACCTATTGGTGTACTTATCTTTTTTTTTTTTTTTTTAATATAAGTACATACGTAAAAACAATTATTAAAGTTTAAAGTACATTTGTACTGTTTGGTTTTCACCTGAAATAACAGAACTTAATAGAACCTCAATATATTAATTATGTGATTTTTATCCATTTAATAACTTTTATAGGAAATAACTGTGAAGATTCTTTCCTCAACAGCAATATATCTCTATTAATTTATATACCCAGTAAGCAGCATGAAAAGATTAACTATAAAGGAAGAATTGTGTATCACTCAAGATGTAATTGCATATTCAATCTTCTTATGTTCTCAGCAGAGCTGTATAATCCATGTTTAGGATAACCCTCAGGTTAGACACTAGGAAGAATTCCTACATGAAAAGACTGGTGAAGCCTTGGAACAGGCTGCCCAGGAAAGCAGTGGAGTCACCATCCCTGGCAGTGTTCAAGAAACAGGTAGATGAGGCACTTAAAGGCATAGTTTAGTAGGCATTGTGTTAATGGGTTTATGGTTGGACTCAGTGATCTTGAAGGTCTTTTCCAACCATAATGATTCTATGATTCTATGATAGTAGATAGAGGTAGGTAATGTACATGCATGTATGTCATGTACAAAGTACATGCAGTTAATGGCCACAGCTATTTGCATGTGAAGTCTTCTTACACGTATGTGTGACAGTTGCTTCTAGTCTCCCAAAATAGCGACTCTTATCATGGGAGAAAATGTTTAAGAAAAAAAAGCCCTAAAGAATAAGTCTTGTTTCCATACAACTGTCTCTAATACTGAAGCAAGCTGGGAGAGGTGTATGGAAAAGAAACAAAATTATGTCTCCCAAGAATGTTATTGGCAGCTTTTCACATGGTGTCACAACATTTTTTAAACAGCAATTGCCAAATGGCACTGCTGTAGGAATCAGTATGAAAGAGCCCTTGAGGGAAAGTCTGTTAAAAAAACATGGATATTGAAGAGAAGTCATGTGAATGTCAGTTCCATTTTGCAACTATTAACCTAATGCTTTAATCCAACAAACATTCGTGGCCATTGTACTTCTTCACTTGCATTACCTGGCTTTGGCCCTCACTGAAGGTGAAGAGTTAGCTGAAGGTAAGCCAGCTGCTCCACAGAAAAAGGTTTGAGAATAGGCCTATTTAATTGACTTCACCATGTTTGGCACAAGTTCTTTTTTTTCCTCTTACACTCCCACAGAGCAGTCATAAACTCTTATGCTAAGAGGGAAGGTCACTTGCTGCCTTTATAATTAACACTACTACTGACTGCTGGAATTTTAGCAAGAACAAATCACCATAAAACACTCACTTTCATAGTCAGGAAGGGCATGTGTCCAAGATCATGATCTAATTCATGGCCTATTGCTTTAAAATGATTCTTGATGCCAACCTAGCCTTGTAATTATTAGGAGCATTTCTACACCATCCAGCACAGACTAGAGAGTCTCAAACTAGTACCATGTGAGCAGACAAGTCTAAGTCTACAAAGACACTCCAGAGTGTATGCAACGAAGTTACACAACACTGCTGCTCCCGAGGTAATCAAAGGGATAATCCTGCTGAGAAGTTGTACTAACACACAACTCCTTGGCAGGCTGGATTTCCCTAAGGTACAGCACAGCACTTGCATGGTAGAGCTGATTCCGGCTACAAGGGCTTCACAAGCAAATCTGCCCTTGTTTGTAGACTTAGGCCACCACAGTGAAGGTGTGCACCTATTAATACTACATTTAACAGTTACTAGTCATCTGACAGTATCTAGCATATTTAGGCCTCTTTTACAAACACTAGTGAAAGATTATAGTACCCTCTTCCAATTTATGAGCAGGTAGGTTAACTGGGGTACCTAGTGATCCCAAGGTAAAGTGTAGCATTGTAAATAAATATAGCCTTATTTTTTTTTTTTTTTTCCTAATGATCTTTTTTTTCGGAGTTATTAAGTGAGCTTTTGATTGCTTTGTACTTTGATCTTTGACTTCTTCACTGCTGTCCATTTAATAAGAACCTTAATGATAAGCACTGCTTTAATAATGTAGTGAATTAGTTTTCATGTGACAACACAGCATTAACCTTTCATGTTTCAAAATGTGTTCTAAAAACACCACCAGTCATCTCTATTTGTCAACTTGCAAGCTAGTTCTGATCTCTACATAAAACTTGGCCAGAAAGATAATGCAACTCTATCTGCACTATCCTGTTTTCTATTCTATGGTGGAAGGTTGTCACCTATGTCCACAATCATCCACCAGGGGAATGGCCTTTTTTTATCCACTGCTTTCCAAAACATTTAAGAAGTCAGGTCCTACCTCAAAGGCAGCAGAAAATGGAAGAGAGAATTTAGCACTTGTGTCCTAAAATCGCTTCCAGCCATTTGCAGCTTCTTAGTCAATCTCATGTACGAACATATATCCATAGGTATCCAGCCACTTCTACAGCTGAAACCATCAGGATGGGTGTAAAGAAGGAAATGCATGGAAACTGTTTCACAAAAGAAAAATCCTGCCAGAAGCGGGCTACAAAAGGCCATCTGCTCTGGTGAGCACATACGTAGACATGATCCCCTCTTTGTTATTTATGCTGGGCTTAGCTTGGTACCATGGAGTGTGAACAATACCTCTGTTCAGCACCAGCTGTACAACTTTAGATAGCACTTGAAAGCCAACTGAGCAAGCCTGATTCCAATCTGTCAGTGTAGTGAGGTCTACTCTGTAGCAGGAAGTGTTGTTTTTGGAGCAATGTTGAGCAGCCACTGCCATTTTGCTGTCTACTGACAGAAATTAACAGTGAAGGCCTCATAGAGCAATTTATCAACAAGCATTTGAATTCACACTTTTTGCAGGCCTCATATCTCCAGACCAGGGAACGGCTGCCTGCCTATTTATGTCAAAACGTCAGTGCAAGGTAGAAATTGAGCAGGAGTGACTCCCGGGAGTAACTGATCTTAGTGACACAAGGTTTGCTTAAACTCCTTGAGGACAAGTTTTGCAAGGAGCTGAAAGGCCCCGGCTCAGGCCCCTGGCGGATGGTAGCCCATGTGTAAACACAGATGCCGCAGACCAGCAAGAGCCCAGCCCTGCGCACACCATGCGCCAGAAAGGGCAATTAGCACGTTGCGGCACCAAGCGCCAGGACTAAGAACCTTGAAAGAAGTCATGTGTATTTTAATGTAACTACATAGCATAGCGTGAAAAAAAAAAAAAAAAAAAAA